>VMRN01000684.1:0-21304 GCA_010277015.1 Poeciliopsis turrubarensis | reverse complement strand
ACAAACAAACAAACAAACAAACAAACAAACAAACAAACAAACAAACAAACAAACAAACGTCCTTTGTTTCAGGATGTACGACGTCGGAGGTCAGAGAACCGAACGCAGGAAGTGGATCAGCTGTTTCGAGGACGTCCGAGCGGTCCTGTTTGTCGTGGCTCTTAGCGGATACGACATGACTCTGGTGGAAGACCCCTCGATGGTACGAGGTTTCACACTTCACTCCATCTCAGACGGCAACGCTGCACAATCAGCAAAAAAAACCCCCGTTTTGGCTCGTTTCGTTTAAATTCTCTTGCAACTTTAAAGCATCTGACTAAATGGTCAAACGTTTCGATTTGCGTGTTTTCTTCTGAGTATTAAAGTGGCTTGAATCCCATTTCATTTTATTTAAAGTGCTGTTTGATGTGTTTTGTCCTCTGCCTGCAGAACCGCCTTCGGGAGAGCATGAAACTTTTCTCCTCCATCTGCAACAACGTCTTCTTCCGCAGCACCTCCATGGTAAGCCGTTCATCACCTCAGCAGAACCGAACCTAAGCTGTTCTGGAGAACGACAGGAAAGGATTTATTCTGTTAGTGGAGTCTGGAGCTCCATAACAAAAGAGATATTGCTCAATATTTATTCATCACAGTCATGCTTTTTCATAAGCGCCTTTGTGTTTCTGGATGGGGAAGAGAAATCATTTGAAACCTGCAGTATCATGTCTGTTTTACTTTGTGAACTCCTTCAGTCGTACTGTAGCTGTGGGAAAAACACAGTGCACTCAATTTTAATTCTGAAATGATTGAAATCCAGCCTCACGTTTACAGAAACACACACCTGAATCTGCGTACCCAGGATGAGCAGCAGCTAGATGCTGATGTGAAGGTTCTTGAGTCAGAAAGTTCCTGCTTGTGTGCGTCAACCAAACCTGTCACAGTAATCAATTGTTAATCGCAAGATCGTTTTAGTTCTGTAAAATATCTTCCACTAGTGTTGAGTGTTCTGTGATAAAATTAAGTTTATAGATCTTTGAGAAGCTGAAGACTCAAAACAACAATATTATCGTTTATCGTGATAATTTATGAGACAATTTATTGTCCAGGAAAATTTGTTATTGCTGTATAATCTGTTATTTCTAGTGTTAAAACAATTCGAATCAGAAATGATCTAATGAAGCAACTGTTGCTGGAAAGGTTATAAAACGCCTTCCTAACAAATTCAAGTCCATCGGCCTACACTGAGTTAAATTATAGCAGACTCACCAAATGATTAGATCAGATTAGAGTTGAGGCGTCAACGCAGGCACAGCTGCACTTTACCTTTAAACCCGTCATGCTGCTGACAACTCAACAAAAAATGAGACTTTGTTTCCTCCGTCACATCTGATGCTGAAACTGATGGTGGAGATGCAGAAACATCCCTGAATAACCAGGGAAATCCTGCAGTTTGTGAGAATACATCTTAGTGCAGATTTGAACAACATAGCAGAGAAAAAGACCTTCACTTTAAAATTAGGCTTATCAAATTTGCCACAATCCAGGGACTTTTCTACTTTCCTCACCAGCTGAGAAAGAGGCTTTGGTTTCATTAGAGTTTATGACAATCATAGGTTTGGATTGTGTGTGAGAACCAGAGTGCCAGTTCTAGGGTTGGAAGCTATCAATGAATGAATGAATTAATCTTGAGCTGATTGATCGATCGACTAAACGATTAATCAATAAGCAGTCATTCTCCCTGAACCTGAACTGAACTTCTACAGGTTCTTCTTGAACAGACCGGACAGGAAAATGCCGTTTGATGAACGCGGTTTCCTCTCCACTAATTGAAAAGCTTGTTGTATTTAAGTTCGTCTTTGTCAGGGTGACATTTTTTCCCCTTCCTGTGTAACAACATTAAAACTTCACAGCAATGAGCTCACAGACTTAAGTTATATTTAAAACCCACTTAGGGCAACTTCCGAGAACTCGCCTGTGTTTTCCAGCAACCTTTCACCGCTAACACGGTTTTGATGAGTTCAGGTTCATCTCTGTGGAAACAAAGACGTATTCAAAGTTCAAAAATAAAACTTCACTGCGTTGATTACTTTCTAATCCCATCACAGGCACATAGTTTTACACATTTCCTCCTGCAGAAAACACCAACTAAGTTTTTGTTTTATCTGTCTTTTTTTTTTTTTTTAGTCATGCAAACTTATTTAAAGCTTCATTACAGCCGAATGGGCAATTAAAATGCCTGCGTGTGACGTGTTTATGTGCCGGCTTTGTGTGTGGGGCCGCACATTACGGCGGCTAACAGGCTCATTAAATAAAACTGTTTAATGATACGTGTTTTTTTTTGTGTTTTTTTTTTTTTTTTTTATGTGACAGGATAATTTGTAACCTCCACCTCAATTAACTCGTCACTGTGGCTGGTCAGTGATAATTACACACCTAGGTGTTGCTCCGCGTCCTGTTTATTGAAAATCTGCTCTACCTTATCGCTCCTTTGTTATTATCCGGGGGCTTTTTTTCTGCTCTTGTTTGACTTTGTGATCAGACAAGCAGGGAAAAGGTAGAACAAAGTCACGGTTTTAATTGGTTGGGTACAAAGCCTTGAGTACCAGGACGGTGTTTTCCTGAGAGCAGAGATGCGGATTTATGGACGCGGTCGCTGAGCCGCTGACTGATCACGTTCACATGAGGCATGACTCCAGTCAGGTGCCGTTATTACCGAAGCTCATATCAATACAGCTATTGATTTCTGGGTGAATCTTTCTAAGTGACAGTAAATCTGCCTGTTGTCCCAAGTGGCGTTCTGCAAATCGACGTTTCCTCAGTTCCTGTGCTTTCAGCCGACTTTCTCTGCTTGTTGTTGTTGCAGATTTTATTCATGAACAAGATAGACCTTTTCCAAGACAAGATCTTACACACAGGACGGCATCTGCGGTTATATTTGCCACAGTTTAAAGGTAGGACGGATCCCTATGCATTCATGTGAACAGCACCTGCACAGTGTTTGACCAAAAATAGATCTTTCTAACGTCATTGACCTCTACGACCTGCGTTACATGTGTCATTGAAAAAGGGGCAGAAAGGTTTTTCATGGAACTGTTACCAGAAAACATGTCAAATTTGTATTACTTACATCCGCGTCTGCAGTTCCTTTTGAGGCGTAATGTTAAGTTTACCCATTAAAAACCACTAAAAGCCTCCAGTTCTGTAGAGGCGATTGTTTGCCAAACCAAACATCCTATAAAGGTTCAATCAATGAGCCACTGTTGCTGCACTGGGGTGACGTTTCGCACGCAGGGAAAACAAATCCAATGTCCAAAACTTGAAGGTTGCTCCTTATTTTTACCAGTTTGGCAAGAAAATAACCAAATCAAACTTTTCATTGTTTCCTGCTGCCTCCTCTGCTCTGGTGTAAAAAAAAAAAAAAAAACCTATAGGCCCCAAACCCAGTGCATACTGGTCCTACACCAGTCCCTATACTTATATAAAATGGATCCGCAGTTATTTCTGTCTTACTTAGAGGAACAAATAAAAAAAATGAATAAAATCAACAATTATTAACCTACAAATAAACTCTGTAAAGAGTACAAAAATATAAAGTCAACTAACAAAATTCAAATTGATTAAACAAAAATAAAAAAATAGAATATCCCCAACACGACCTTCAGACGAAAGGAAACTGGTCAGAAAGTTTGAATCCTGGTTTGAAACCTGGAGTCATATGTTGGTGTTATAAACGAGGCTTTTTCAGCCTCAATCTTCGACCACACACTGAACATCGAGAGAGAAATTAGAGTCTGACATTATTAAAGAAATGCCTTTTGGGAAATTTAGCGGAGGCGTATGTTCTTGTTGTGTTCACTGTAAGTGTGTATTTTGATTAAAGCTCACTCTAAGGTATTCAGAAATTAATATTCAAACGTCTGATATTCTGTTTATTGAATATTTGTGAGAAGAAAATGCAGCCTGTACCTTCAGCAGATCTTTATTAGCTCTAAATGCACTAATTTGCTGCTACAAAACAGCTAAAAAGTCTATATGACATAGTAATGGTGTCTCATAAATGTGTAATATTGACAAAAAGACATCCATATGTGACATTTGATACTTTATTTTGGACCGATGTGCAAATATTCAGACCCTTCCTTTAACCTTGACGTTTAACCATCATCTCTAGATGCAGACTGATTAGCTCCTTATCTAAGATTTGACCAATAACTCTCTGATTCAGTTTCTTCTGTTTTTGATGAAACAGACATGCACAACCATGCATCCGTCCGCCTTTCCTGCTAATTTTTTACGCATTAAATACATTTCAAAAAAAGCTTCTTGTCCCACCTCGGTAGTTTGCTCAGACACGTCCTTAAAACTCCACAAAGCGATGCATAAACCCGGAGCCGGTTTGGCAGCTTATGAAGCACAGAGACGGGGCTGATAATAAGCTCTCAGTGCCCCACCTCTTTGCTCTCATGCAAATGTCAATAAAAATGCTAACGCGGCTCGGATTGGGGTCAGCCCGGCAGAGCAGCGCAGACACGACGACGAGTCCCAGTTCTTGCTCAGGTTCACAGCTGCGGGGAATTAAATCGTTCTTCTAAGCCGTTTCAGTTTCTCTGCTGGACCCATCGGCGAAAATGCAACATCTGCCCTGCAAGGTGAACCTGCTCTGGTTTGGAAAGGACCGATCTGAAGACGATGGACTCTATTTTTGTCATTTGAAACTCGAAGTTCGTTGCAGTTCGCCACATTGATCCAACGTCTTTCCAGACTTTGTTCTCTTTTGTCCAGCTGCTTCTCCGTGATTCTGATTAAAGCTTCAAGCTCCTCAGTGAAGCTTCACTTCCCCTAATGATGGAGATGCACAGAATATATTTGCGTGAATCAAGTCTGATTTTGTTTCCGTCCCGAGCAGCACAGACAAATTTTGGCCAATTTCAGCTTTTCTTTTATAACATTTATAGATTTTACAGCTTTACTGAGACAAAGTTTGAATACCCTAAAGTGGTTTTCACGTGTTTTATTGGCAAATCACAGAGCTGCTGTGTCATATTAAGAAGCCTGGAAAATTATGAATTTCAGTTATTATTATTATCTAACAGATAAAATGTGCATTTCTGTAAAGAAGAAAGCTTTTTACATGAAGTGTCGACATTGTCCTTAAGCGTTCATTCAAGCAAAAATGTAAAAAAAAAAAATTGACAAAAATGTACCAGGCAAAAACTCATGGTGACCTCACCATGAGTTTGGTCTCCATCACCTTCGCTAAGTGAACTGTAGCTTGGCTCAAAGTTTGTCAAAATGCTCCTGAGAAGGAAATTAGTCACTTTCCCTGATGAATTTTAAACACTTTGAGTTTTTCTTGCCCATTAGAAACAGCTGCATCAATAAAATCCTGTAGCCAATGGAAACTTGGCAATAGAGCATCCAACCATTGAGGCTCCCGTCAGGAATTTAATCAACCAGTCACTTTCTCTGTGCGGGGGGTCATAGTTCATTTGAGTTCCATGCAGAGGTGGTCAGACCTCTCAGGCCACATCAGTTCTAGAGGACGGGTTTACGGCTGAACCAGAGAGCTGGACCATGAAAATGAACTTTTGTTGTTGTCATTAATGAGAGAAAAGTGAAACTAACTGTTGCTTCTCCCTCCAGGTGCGGACTGTGACGTTGATTCGGCCGCACGCTTCATCCTCGCCACTTTCGTCTCGCTCAACAACAGCCCCAAGAAGCTCATCTACCACCACTTCACCACGGCAACCGACACCTCCAACATCCAGGTCGTCTTTCAGGTGGTTATGGAGACGATCATTAAGGAGAACCTGGAGGCTGTGTCGCTCCTGTAGCCGGCGGCGGCGGCGCCGAGGACCCCCATGGACTGAGACCTCAGTGACGTTTCATTTTAAAAGACTGAAATGAACCCAGACAAAGTTTGTCCTCTATTAATATTTAACTTCCCACAAGACAAAGCTCTGAAGCTTTTGGCAATGCTTCCAAAACACCCGGGCTTTGCCTTTGCATTCGTGACCGAAGCACAGCAGAGAGGCGCGGCGAGGATTTACTGTTTGTCCGCCACCTTCCTGCTCGCAGGATTCACCCATGCATACCATCGTGTGTTTTTCCCCCTCATCCATCACCGTGTCTCTGCGCCGTGCGTCACAGCCTCCTAATGAGGCGCTCATGGCCGCATAACTGCTCGCGGGCTTGTGTTCGCCCGAGATCCCAGGCGCAGCAGGCGTCTTAATCTGCGCCATTAACTGTCCCGCTGACTTCATACCAGCCACCAGTGATGTGGCGGAGCTGATTAGAAGCAAAACGTGTACGTTAAAAACACCCCAGAGGTCGCCTGACTTGGGTTTAATTTGCTTTCTTTCCACCTGTGACACATCCTCTCATAACCTCTGATTTGAAACGCTGCCTCCTGCGTGTGTGAGCCGTGGCGTTATCTGTTCCGGAGTTTGTTTCTGAAGATTCCCCCTGAGCGACCGACGCGCTGCGATTCAGTAATAAACAGTATTTGTCCATGACTGACGGAGGCTTTACTGAAACTAAAAAACAAAACACCCAAAAGTGCTTTATATGATGAAGCGGTGAAGCGTGTGTCTGTGTTTTTTTTGTTTTGTTTTTTTTATCTGAAATGTGAATAAATGTGACTCTGTCCTCTTTGACAGATGTGAAAACAAACCTTTCAAGATTGTGAAGCAAATTCAGACAACAGCAGGTTAATGTTGTTTGTTTGTTCATTTTAATAGATAAATAAATAAAAGTAATTTACAGGAATTCTGGAAAACTGCAGATAAACCTCTGGATGTTTTTTGAACATTTCCTTACTATGCAAAGGGGTTGGAATGAAAATGGCTTCGCCTAAAGCATCGTGTTTTTTCCTCCTGTTTACATTTTTTTCCCCTTTTTCAACCAAAAGCAAAACTGAACAATGTTTTTTTTTTTAAGCATTTTTCTTTAAATAAGAGAAAACATTCAAAGTCTGCAACCCGTCATCAAAGCAAAAATCTCCATCCATCCTTCATCTCTGTTTTGATTTTTTTTCTGCTTTCCCAGATAAAATCTCTGGTTTTCCTCTTTCTTTCTATTTCTATTTTATTTTATTTTATTTTGGCGGATGATGATGATGATGAGGAGGATTCGCGGGGTCTCATGCGGACAGGCAGTCCAACGAGTCCAGGGTGAGGAAGACGTCTGCCTTGCACTGGAAGGTCCCTGTCCCGTCCTGCAGCAGCTCGCAGCTCTTCAGGTTTGGAGAGACGTCCTTCAGGCAGATGGCCTGGAGTTTGGAGAGAAGTCAAAGTTGAAATGAAACATGACGTCATCTTGTAAGAAAACTCCTAGAAATCAAGGCGAGGAACTGAAGAGATTCGGTTCAGTTGTGTGCGTCTGTACAGGTGAACCAGTGTCTGTGTGTGTTCGCTGATATGATTCAGCCCAAATATTTCTAACTAGTACAACAGCGGTTTGTTTTTGCGCTTTATTCTGCGCCTTTACGCAGATTAAAGCATAGCGCGTAACTTTTTTATTATTATTATTATTATTGCAAGCCGCGCATGTGTACATAACGCCATGGACTCTATATCGGAGTTCCCTTTGCAATTCAAACTTTTGATACCATCTTTAGCGAAACGGCTACTCTGGAGCGGAAAGCACGATTCCACGCGCGTAACGGTTCTCTGAGCAGACACGAACGTTCTGCTCCCCGAGGAGAGCGGAAATGAACGTTCTGCTCCCCGAGGAGAGCCTACCATGTTCTTCAGGACGGAGATCTGCCTGCTGGTCTCTTGGATCAAGTTGTTTCCCGCCGCCTCCCCGCTGTCCATCGCCGTCTCCTCGGACTCGGCTCTCCGGACGGTCGGAGACCTCCTGATGCCGGACAGCAGCCCGGAGGCGCGGCCCACGGAGTAGTAGCTGGGTCCGGTCACCTGCTTGTACCAGGCTTCGACGGACTGGCAGGAGATGAGCAGAGACACTCCGACGCACACCACGGCGAACCTGACGGACTTCTTCATCTCCGGGAAGGTTTTGGCACTTTTTGGAGGAGGTGATTTTTAATTTTTAGGGTTTTTTTTGTTTTTGTTTTTTTTTTTTTGTTTGTTTTTTTACGCACAAGAAAATTGCTCTTCTGCGGGTCTGCTCCTTCGTCTCCGGACACTTTGCTTTTTTGCTGGAATCTTGGAAAAGTTTCTGTTCCTTATATAGGGAGGCTGGGTGAGGTTCATCGTGACACAGGGCATTCGTCAAATCAGAGCCAAGGTGGGCGGATGATGATGATGATGATGATGATGATCCGTCTGTAGAAAACGGGAGGGGAGCGACGCTAATTGATGGGTTCCTGATGGGCTGCGGGAGCCGCGCCATCGTGACGTCTGACGTTTAAAGGGGGTCAAAATGAATCTGTCGTCCTTGAAAGAAATGTGAGGCAGGAGGTCACAGCCTAACAGGAAGGTGTGGGTTTCACGGAGAAGCTGTTGGAGAAACACGCGTGAAGAAAGTTGGGACTGAAAGTGACCCGCAGGTCAGTCTGGAGCAGCGCAACCTGATCGCGACGCAGCGTCCGGGCCCATGCGTCAGTTTTCTGAAGTGTGATGCATTTTTGTGTCGCAACAAACACAAACGTTTTATTATTATTATTATTATTTTTTAATTTTGAATGGCGCCGCCTGTACATCTTTTTCAGTTTTCTAAATGCGCAAAAATGTGAAAAGCGTGTCGTGCGTTTCACACGCTTTTCACACGCTTTTCACAGCGATGTGGCTCAGCAGAGCCACATCGCTGCACTGTCATGGTTCCAAACCTCTTTTTGTAAAGAAAGAAACAAATGCAAACTTGAGCATCTTTTCTCTTCCACTTGAAAATGTGGTACCGTGTCCATCACACAAAATCCTCTGATATTTGTGGTTATGTGACAAAGCATGAGCTAAATTAAAGCATGTGAATATATTTTTGATAGGGTTTGAGTTATAAATTGATCTGGGTTTAATGTGGAGCTCTGAGGTGAAACGTTATAATCAATAGAAACCCTTTTTTAGGACACAGGCTAACTCTTCTTCCCGTCAGGCACCATGAACTCCTCTGAATGGTCTAATTATCAGATCAGTCTTAGTCAGCCCAATAATTAAATAAAAAAAAAAAAAGCAACAAATAGTTAAACTGTAATTATGTTGGGTTTCTATGAGAATGTGTCACGAGGATCCCGATGATGGAAGGTTGGTCTTAAAGTGGGAGGAGAAAAAAAAATGTTGACTTGAAGGACGAAGAAAAATGAAGCAGAAGGAAAAACTGAAACCACGTAAAGAATTAACTCAAGTTTTATTTCTTATTTACAGCTTTTTGTGTGACAAAAATATGAAACCAAATGCATGAAGTCATTTGAGAATATCACGTCAGTGAAGATGGAAGAAAATACCATCAGAGCGAGTCAGAGGCCGTTGTAGAGGGGTCTGCAGTGAGGCTCCAGCTTCTCCTCCAGGACGTGGTCCGGCCCGCAGACCCAGGGGTCTCCCGTCTTCCACTGCCATTTCTGCAGAAGCTGCCTCAGGTTGTCCAGCACGCCGCTGTAGGACGGGTCTGACGCCAGGTTCTTGGTTTCCTGAGGGTCGGTCCTGAGTTTGTTCACAACAAAACGCCATCAGGTTCCTCTGCTTGAGGAGGTCGTGATGTATAATCCCTGAGTCAGTCTGAATGTATGAAACATTCAACAAATAATGTTTAAAAATGTGAATAATATTCGCAACTGGTTCAGAATTCAGCTGGTAGGTTTTTAACTGGTACCAGTCAAACAGCCAGCATTACCAGTTCATTACTGGTTCTTTCTCCAATGCACAGGAAAGTCTGAATAGTCTGGTTGTAATCCAATTATATAAATACACTGAAGTTTTTCCTCTTATTATTTTACATTACAGCTGAGAACAGGGAGGGGGGACTGAAACTAATGATCACTTACAATATTAATTTATCTGTCATCATTTCTGAAGCAACAGTTTGTCACCTAAATGATGAAGAATGATCATTGCGTCTGCACAAAGCCTAAGATGGCGTCTTAGAAAGACGAACAAGCAAAAACGATGGATGACTGAATAATTAGCAGCTCAGTTTACGGTCGTCTGACGCTCAGCTTTAGTGTTTAGCGTTTGGAGAGGGACAAGAACAACTTCTGCTTCATTTACCTCAAAATCACTGGAGAAGAGAAACGACTTGATGCATAAATTAACTTTAACTTTTGTGAAAAAGAGTAGTGTTTTCTCTTATTAAAGCTGCACTAAACTTGAACAAATTATATCTTCCATATGCTGCCATTTTAGGAAATATGGGCCTGGGTGCTGTTTTTTTCATTATTATTAATTTCAAAGTTCAGATTTTTTTTTTCCCTAAAGATTAAAAATCTTGATTTAGTTTTACTCTGTTTTTTTTGGTTCAGTTGTGTTGAAGAATTTTCTCCCGGGCGTCAGTTTTTAACCTGAACCCTGACACTGCGGACTCAGACCTGGTGTCGAACAGCTCCCAGCGCTCCCGGTAGTAATACTGGTCCAGACTCTTGAACCAGTGAGTCGGCTGCTGCAGCCTGGTCCGGTTCAGCAGGTCCTGGAAGGTCGGGGACACGTACAGGTCCTGGTCGATGGGGAAGGGCATGCGGTAGTGCATGTTGTGAAGAAGGTGGTACGCCCCCTGGTGGACAGAGCGGATCGGGTAGTACATGGTCACCTGAAATCAGAGCGGAGTTCGTCAGGGCCCGGAGTTTGAGTTCCTCCTGACTGAGCGACGGTGAGGTCTCGACCTCGTGAAGCGACTGGCTGGAGTACACTGTGTTCCAGCTGCTGGGGTCGGAGGTCAAAGCAGGCAGCAAGGAGCGGCCGGTGAGGAGGACCTGCGAGGACGGACTCTCAGGGAGGATATAGGATGGATAGGGGATAGAAAACCAGTCCAGGACGGTGGGAGTGATGTCTGCAGAAACAGAAAGAAATAAGGAGGATGAAAAATATGGAAGACAAATTTAAACTGTAACCTTTTATCACTGGACATTAAATCAGCTCATAAATGGATAAAATTAAGATGCAGCTCATCATTTTAGAAGATTAGTAATACAGAATTATCGAGTAAATGACACAGAACTGACAAAACCGTCATAGTAAGAGTTTGATGTGTTGAAACTACGTTCAGACAATTCCTGTGGCAAACACTCGTCCACAGAGGTTGATCAAAATCCACCGATCAATATTAATGATCAAGTTCTCCAGCAATGCATAAAAAGCTTCTGCCTCTTTACATAAACAGTGCCTCCTTGTCGGTAAATAAAACAATGTTTTATTTTATATTATGATGCGACAATGTTGCTGTTCTCTGTTAGTCGACGTTTTTTTTTTTTTTTTACATAATTTGCCCTGACTGATAAAAATGATCTGATCTTGTGAAATATTAACACAGTGTATTTAAAAGAATTTAATAATTTTTTCATTGGCAATATTGACGTTAAATTCATGTTATCTTAGCAGCAGAGCAGCTTCTGTTGTGTTCCTGTGTCTCCCTCTAGTGGCAGCAGAAACACATTGAACGCAGAAACTGACACTAAAAATACATATTCACTGTTAAATCCTCTGAGGTTTCCTCTGAAAGCTGAAAGTGTGTGTTGTCCTATTAATGTTCTCTCTGGTCAGGTTATTGTCCCAAACCAGAGGGTGTGAGACCTGTTGAGGATGAACAGTGCAGTTTTTACATATCGTCAAACCAAATGGGCCTAAATGAGCTTAAAGAAAGAGACAGCACTTGTGCTACTGAGTTGATATTGAGACTAAACTTGTATCTATGTCTTGTGATTCTCTGACTGACGACTTGGATCCCAAAGCTGGGATCCTGCTTGTGATGATAGGACAGAAATGGATGCTTCCTCGCATTCTCTTCAAACATCAAGAGTGAGCATAATGGCAAGATAAGCCTGATAATCCGCTCAGCTCGTCACAGTTTCCATTATTTGAAACATTTCGATTAGTCCTGAGACTGTAGCTCCAGGCAGCTTCAGGTAAGCAGATGTTTTTTTGTTCCCATTACCAGACTATTGAAGGTCAACATATACATCCATCTTACTCTAGACGCATGTTCTCTTGTCCATCCAGTTTTGAGGAGTGGCTAAAGGAAATAGGCCTGTCTAAAACAAAGTTATTACATATTCTGATCAGCTTTAAACTGTCATGTTTAAATTTCTAAAAATGTTTTACTTACAATCATGCCATAACTTAATACCGTTTTCCGTTAAATACCTGCATCCTCCCAATTCTAAATACCAAGGAAGGATTGGAGGTGAGGGATCTGTGGTTGGGTGAAAAATGTGGCCGTCTCTCACCCAGCAGACTGACGTAGGCCTGGCTGGTGTTGCCCCACCGCTCCCTGTGGTCCGGGGAGGAAACCAACATGGGTTCGGCGGTTCCAGACCGATACAGGTTGGTTCTCCCGTTGGGGAAAGGGATACCGTTGTCGGAGCTGTAGATGATCAGAGTGTCGTTCTCGTAGCCGGCATCCCGCAGCTCCTGAAGAACCAACCCGATACCTGCAGAGGGACATTGTGGGTTAGTCCTTCCTCATCCTTTTGTTGTTGTTTTTTTTGCGCTTGCGAAGGTGCTGAACAGACCCTGATCCAGCCGGCTGACTGTGGTGTACTGTGCAGCTAGGTCGGCCCGAGCAGCAGGTGTGTCGGGTACAAAGGGAGGAACCTGAAGACGTTCAGAGTTAGAAACACTTCGCTCTGGATTCAGTTCCTCGGACCGATTTGAATCTATTTTACGAATCCATTGAAAACCTGACACCACTGACTAGGGCTGCACCATAAACCAATAACATATATAGAAATAAACACCTCCTCAATATCAATACAAAACACATCTGATAGAATATTAAATAATTTGACTGAACTCCAGAACTGCACGGCATTCTGGGGGATGTAGGCAGAGGAAAGACTTTACCTGCCTAAACAAGGCAGGTGCCATCAACTACCTCACTCTTTGGTTACCTAGCAACAACCTGTTACCTAGCAACAAACTGTTGAACGTTAAAAAAAAAAAAGTCTGTGGAGTAAAAGAGCAAAATAAGCTTTGAGAGGAAACTGTTGATAAAACAGAAAGTTTGCCATTACTTCACATGTTGAAAACAAAAATCTAATAAAAAATGGTCGATATCCACTGATATGACAGCCTTTTATTGAGATAGATTTTTCAGCAGCCTTGCCGCTCACCTTAACTTGCTCTGGTGTGTAATACACTGGCTTCCAGTCGGGAATTCTACCCATTCCCGGTTCTCCGTTCCCAAACTTCTCACAGAAAGCCCCATACTGAGGCTGCGAATGGCCACAACGGTGGGTGTCGTGGAAGGCCACGTAAAGAAAAAACGGCCTCTCCTCCTGCTCCTCCTTCTCCGCGTTCGGGTTGCTGCTCATTCCTGCGCCTCTTACTCGCCGTCGCTCAGCTTCCTCCTTGTGAGTCTGGAAGAACTTGCGGACCAGGAGTTTGATCCGAGTGATGTTCCTGCCCACTTGGAGGACGGAGCTGTTTTCCTCCGTGTAGGCGAAGTCAAAGGGGTAAACAGATCCGGGGCCGACGTGCTTCTTCCCGATTATACCTGCAGGAATTGACAGGAAAAAAAAAAAAAAAGAGAGAGATCAAAGGAAAGCAACACAGATTGAAGAAACCCAATAAGATGTCCGTTTTTAAACCAACCTGTGTGTACGTCGGCCTGGCTGAGGAGCAGCGGCAGACTCTGTACTCCGTCGAACGAGTTGAAGTGATGAACTCCCTGATGGAGGCCATACATGCCGTTCTGATGCTGAAAACACAGGACTAACCTCAGTGCCATCAGACAGGCGGGACTGACGGGTACGCGGGTGTGTGTGTGCGTTACCTGCGGCAGGCCTGTGAGGATGGCAGAGCGGCTCGGGGAGCAGCTGCTGACGGATGTGAAGGCGTTCCTGAACACAACGCTGCGTCGGGCCAGAGAGCGCAGGTGAGGAGTGTGGACCACCGAGTTGTTATAGACATCTGTTTCAAAACCTGCATCATCAGCTGGGGGGGAAGAAATTAATGTTAACTTTACTGTTACTTGAGACAGGGCCTGGCAATAGTTTAACAACTTGGTAATTGTCCAGAAAACAGTCGTTGACACCCTCAACGTAGAGAAAAAGCCACAAAAGATCATAACTAAAAAAAAAAAAAGCCGGCTGCTCACAGAGAGCTTTAGCCAAAAAGTTGAGTGGAAAAAAAAAAGAAGAGTGGCAGGAGAAAAAAAAGGAGCAAAAGCAACAGAGGTGACAGCAGCAAAGCTGATTTAGGAAACTGGAGAGATTCATATTGTGTGGATTGTCAGTGGTTGAAGAGCGATGACATCAAGGTTAAAGGCTAAAGGTCAACACGTACTCTGTTCACACTGATGTTGAAAAGGTTGAACTTACTGTATTAATAATTGCTTTGACTGAATTTTGGTTTCATTAGTGTCAGATATAAATTCAATATCAACTTTTGAATTCACCAAGCAACATTTTCTCTATCATGAGACGAGATGCACCCGTATTTATCCATTTGATCAGTATTTTGTATTAATCAAGATAACTTAACACATATAAACCAGCCTAGCTGCTTGGAAGAACATAAGAACGTAAAATAAATGCCAGATGACGAAACAAGACTGTTGCATGTCTCTCTGCACATAGACTGCACAAGACTCAAAGTAAAACAAATAAAGAATAAATAGGATACCGCTGTAGCTAATGAAATAAAGAAAGGCTGGTACAAACATACAATGAAACGACACCTTCACAGTTTAATTTCCCAAAAAGGTAATTTTTATCTAACATGTGAAATGGTCACGCACCGATAATGAGGAGCACGTTTCTCCTCTTTGACTCCGAGACGCGACAAGCGGCGACGAGGACAAACAGCAACTGGACCCGCATAGTGACGGTTTAAATATCTGCCGTTTGAAGGCAAGCAGCTCTTCAGACGCTACGACCTCCGGAGACAACCAACGGCCGCCATTCTTCAAACTTCCGGAAACAACCGGCGCTCCCGTCACGTGACTGCGGTCACGTGACGGGGAAGGGGGGGAGGGAAAAAAAATAAGGAAGTTGTCTCGGTTTTGGGCGAGCAGAGAGCGTCTCCGCCGGGTTTTAGAGAAGTGGATTTTTGCAGCTATTGTTTTGCAGAGGTGGATGTGAAAAATCACAGCCTGGGCGATGAAATGCGCCGAGAGGAGGACTGCAGTCAGCACAATGTGGTGGGATATTCTGTTCTATTCTATTCTATACTATATTATTCTATACTATTATTTGTCTGCCCTCAGTTCTGTTCAATTTTAACATCTCACTTCTTTGAAACTTTATGCCAACAGGCTGCACAGTAATAACATTTTGAGTTCTTGTTTGCGCAGACCTTTATAGATAGCTTCCCTAATCAGTCAGGATGTTCAGGTACATGCGCTTCACCTGTCTGTCACATGACCTTTACCTGTCTGTCACATGACCATCCTATGACTTGTCTGACGTCAAACACCTGAGCATAACCTCTATTAAGTGTTGGAGGAAGCTGACAAGTTTTGTTTGTTTTTGCTTGTTGTTTTTCTCACGCCTGAAGGTAAGGAGTTTGTTTGCTTTTGAGGAGTTCACGCAGACGCATGCATCCCCTCAGAGCAGGTGTGCTGTGTTTTCCTGAATGCTCGGAATCACAGCAGGAAAACCTGAAGGCCTCAGCAGGGAAACCCTGAACTCCCTGTGAGTGCTTTAATTCTCCAGTCACACACACATTCCTGAGTATGTTGGATTTTGAACGCCTTCTTTATTCTTCTCTCTGCCTCCAAGGGTTTTTGGAAATGGATCGGCCGCTGCAGGGAGGACAGTCGTCCCGGCGCTGCTGTTCTCGCAGCACCCTGCAGGCCTGGCTGCCCATTCTCTCCTGGTTACCCAAGTACAGGGTGAAGTACCTGCAGATGGACCTGTTGGCGGGCCTCACTGTCGGGCTGACCACCGTGCCGCAGGCTCTCGCTTACGCTGAAGTGGCCGGACTTCCTGTTCAGGTGAGGTTAAGTTTGACTTTTGATGAACATGATGGTTTTTTTTTTCTTATGTCAGGCCAGTTTTTTTCCTTCCTACTGATGAAACGCATCAGAATGATGCTGCCACCACCATGTTTCTCCCTGGACTTCATCACCACTGTGCTTTAACAAACTTGTGCATTTTATAATAAGATAAATTTAGGCACAAGTGAACTCTGTTTACTAATATGGCAACTCTATAATTTTTTGGACTTATTTCAGGCATGAGAAAAACAACAGAAACAAACAAACATATAAATAGATGAATAAACCAAAAATGTAAAGCAACAATGAAAAAATGAAAATAGTCCAACAAATGTCTACATTACATTTCTGAAAACGAGTAGGAAAAGAGCATATGTTTGTTTAATCCTACTGACAACTGGTTTCACTGGATTTTATTTAGTAGCACTAAAGAGGACTGAATACAAAAGCATGCCAAACTTTTCTGATTTTCATTTGTAACAATTTTTTAAGACTTAGTTTCCTTTAACTTTATAATTATCTGCTTTATTATTAGCTTCTCTTATTACTGAGGGCATATGAGTTTTAGTGAGTTGAGATGCTTTCGAGGAGAAATGTTTACTACTCACTGCAAATGTTGTGTTCTGGTCGTTTCTCGCAGTACGGACTCTACTCTGCCTTCATGGGCGGCTTCATCTACACACTCCTGGGGACGTCTAAGGACGTGACACTGGGTCCAACAGCCATCATGTCCCTCCTGTGTTTCTCTGTGGTGGGCGGCCAGCCTCACCGGGCCGTCCTGCTCAGCCTCCTCTGTGGAGTCATCCAGGCCGCCATGGCGTTACTCAGATTGGGTCAGAGACTCTGCTGCTGCCGCCACAGCTTTAATGATGTTACTTGAGTTAACGCAGATCCTCGTTTTAACTTTGTTGTCTGTTCTTTGCATGTTTAAATTGGCAGAAGTAGCAGAGATAAAATCTCCCTTCTGTTTCTGTCTATAATTCATTGTTAATCTTTGTTTTCCTCAGGATTCCTGCTGGATTTCGTCTCTTACCCTGTAATCAAAGGCTTCACCTGCGCTGCTGCAGTCACCATCGGCTTCGGCCAGGTCAAAGTGAGACTACACACACACACACACACACACACACACACACACACACACACACAGTAAAACAGCAACACGCCTCTTCATGCTGTGTGATTGGCATTGCCTTGTTGACATCCCCTGTGATATTCTGATAGCTCTTTGTGCTTTTTAAATTATTTTGGCACAACTTTGATGCAGATTTGTATTTAGGGGCAAATTTTAGTTTATTTTAACTTTTAAACTGAACTAAACAGAGCATTTAGTGATCTTTGGGCACTTTTCTGCTGTAAACTCCTATTCAATATGAATTTGTTTAAAAAGCTTTCAAGTAGATTTGAATTTCTTTTTGTCCATTTTTCTGTTTATTAAAAAAAATGTTTCATCATTTTCCATAAATTGAAGATATTTCTTCATGTTCTGTTATTTGAGTAATTTGCATAAACATGGGACTGACAAAATTCAAGGTTTTTTGTGTGTGGAAGTGGTTCTGACTAAACAAAAGTACTTTAATTATTAAAGTTTCACATAAGGGCATATAGAGTCTTGGATATTTGCTAGAAGATTATATAGATTGTATGTCTGTGTATACATAATGTATGAAATAAAACTTAATGTTTGTTCAAAGCCTGAAATCTGAAATGAATGCTCTGACTGACTGTTATAATGCTGCTGAACTGGTTCAAGCTCCTTTTGTTTACAAGTGTTTTTATGTGAATGGTTAAACTGGTTCCTGTTTGCAGAATATTCTGGGAATCCGGGATGTTCCCCACCAGTTCTTCCTGGCGGTTTACTACACCTTCCACAAGATCCCAGAGGCCAGAGTGGGCGACGTGGTCCTGGGCCTGGTTTGTCTTGCTCTGCTGATCACTCTGATGTTCATCAAGTCACATCCGGGCTCTGACCACGGATCATCAGTCTACTCCAGATTTGCCAGGAAACTGGTGTGGGCTGTGGCCACCAGTCAGTACTTCTCTGACCTCGGCAGAAAACTCAAACCCGGTTGGTTTAACTTCTTAATGTGAGCCGTTTTACCTCTTTGTCCTGATCAGTGCGTAATGCGCTGGTGGTCGTGGCTGCGACTCTGGTGGCGTTTTCCTGGGACGCTTTTGGACATCATGTGTTCACCATCACTGGCCACACGACTCAGGGACTCCCACCGTTCAGCCCTCCGCCCACCTCGGACACCACGTCCAACGGCACCGTCGTCTCTTTTAGAGAGATTATAGAGGTCAGAAGCAGAAGTGTGAGCCGCAGCATTCACTTCTCCATTTCTCTCTGCTGTGTGTCACTGACCAGTCATACTTTCGGTGCAGGACTTTGGAGGAGGACTGGCTGTGATCCCTCTCATGGGTCTGTTGGAGAGCATTGCTATCGCCAAAGCTTTTGGTAAACTCCTTTATCGGTTCTTACAAGATAGCTCCACTGATCCTCATCCAGAGTGCAGGAACCTCTGTGATTACTTTTTTTCTCTTCAGCTCAACCCTAATGTTTTGCTTTGGATCATTTGTGGATCATTGGATCTTGCTGAAATGTCCCATTACAACCCATCTTCAGGTTTTTTTCACACTGGATTTGTATCTAAAATGTAATGCCATTTGAAAGAGTTCATGGTCCCACAACATTCAATACCACCAAGTAAAAAATGATCCAGCTGAAAAAATGCGTTCTACTTAAATGTTGGACTATTCCAAATTAATGCAGCTATTTGTTCTGCTGCAAAGCAAACTTATTTTAAGGGTTTTTACACATTATATCCAACAGTTGCAGCAGGTTGTGGATAATTTTTATTGAATAAAGTTTTCAGCAACAATGGAGCATCAATTTCAACTTTCCTTGTCTGTTTCCTCCCAGCCAGTCAGAACAACTACAGGATCGATGCCAACCAGGAGCTGCTGGCCATAGGCATGACCAACATCATGGGCTCCTTCGTGTCAGCGTACCCCGTCACCGGCAGCTTCGGACGGTTCGTGTTTGGCCCTCTAAGAATCTGCTTTCCTGTCCTATTAAACTCCTATATTGTCAACATTTGCATTCTTTCTTCCTCCTAGGACAGCGGTGAACTCTCAGACGGGGGTTTGCACCCCAGCTGGAGGCATCGTCACCAGTAGGTTTGATCCTTTTACTCTTCTGTCCTCTTGTGGCAGACTGCGTTATTGCATATTTCTACTGTCATAATAATAGAAAGGTCTGTACCCTTTAAATACAACCTGATTTTTAGTTGATCTAAACTTGTATATGAGAATACTAACATGTTAGTTAAACAGCAGAACGCTCCAGTGGTTGGTTGAATATAAAAGCGAAACCTTTATCTGTACATTGAAACTTGTGTTTGTTTTTTACTTCCCAATTGTTTTTCCTCTTGCTTGTGCGTCTGCAGGTGTGATTGTGCTGCTGTCATTGGCCTTCCTCATGCCGGCGTTTTACTACATCCCTAAAGCTTCTCTAGCTGCCGTCATCATATGCGCGGTGGCTCCTATGGTTGATTACCGTGTCGTAATAAAGATGTGGAAGATACATCGTAAGAGTCTCTGGGAGATTCTCCAGGTTTTTCTCTGCCATGTTTCTGTCAATTTAGCGAAGCTGTGACTTGCCATCCACAGGGCTGGACCTGCTTCCTTTTGGGGTGACGTTCCTGTTGAGCTTCTGGGAAGTGCAATACGGCATCATCGGAGGTGTGGCCGTCTCTGGAGCCCTGCTGCTGTACGCCATGGCCAGACCCAAGATGAAGGTGAAACGACATTACTGATGAGATGCTTTTAAAACCAAGATTTGGGTTATCCAGCGCCTTGCATAAAATTTTACAATATATGGATCTTGTAAGATTTTCTTGCACCAATGATCTGCAATGGTTTGTAGCATAGAAGAGAAAAAAAAATCTTAACCCTAACCCTAGGCAAACCCTAAACTTTTTAAGAGCTTTAGCTGCAGGTAGTTTTCAATCATCAACCCTGTTTGCTTTCCTGTGCAGGTGTCTGATCATGGCGTATTGGTGATCGAGTTGAGCAGTGGGCTCAGTTTCCCTGCTGTGGAGCATCTGAGCCACTTCATACACACTCAGGCTCTGCAGAGTAAGCGCTTCTTCATCCAGTCCTGTTGAAAAACTTTGTTCCCTCGTCTTCACGTGTCCACCTTCTTTCCACCAGCCTGTCCCCCGAAGTCCGTGGTGTTGGACTGCCATCATGTGAGCATCATAGATTACACAGTGATCAGCGAGCTGAAGGATCTGCTCAGGCAGTTCCAACTGAGAAAGGTCCAGCTGATGTTTTCCAGACTGCAGGTGAGCCTCTCATCCTTTCAGTCTTCAGCTGATAACTAATGGAGTAAATAGTTGGCACCTTTAATCTCCCTCTTGTGTCTCCGCCTGATTCAGCCTGGTGTTCTGAAGGTTCTCCTCGCAGCTGATCTGCAAGGCTTCAGATACGCTGACAGCTTGGAAGAGGCGCTGCGGATGGAGTCAGCGAGCCTTCTCAGCGACTAAAGCCCAACCTGATGGACCTCCGCCTGCAGAGGAGATGTTGGAGTTTAGACAGCTGATCATTTCTCACGTGGGATTTTTAAAACACGTTACTGACAGTCAAAGGAACCTCTCAGAAACATGCACTTAAGATTCTATCTGCTAAATGTGTGTCATCGCCTTTACCTAAATTAACATTCCAGTATATTTGAGGAGAGGTTTAACTCCTCTCCTCATTCTCATTACATTTTTTTTGTGTGTGTATATAAATATATATATATATTTTTCCTTTTCTTCCATTGACCAAGTTAGATTTTAAGAATTAAAAATGTGGAAAAAAAATGCAAGTGATGCTTCCAGAAAAACTAATATTAAATAATTATGTTCTTAACTTATGAAGGATTTTAGGGAAAGTTAAATATTTTCTTTATGTCAATGGAGAAGTTCTGTCTAAGTGAAATAATACATAAATGTCTTTGACAGTATCCATATTTTTTACTAGAATTTATATCAAATAAACACTTTTTTTTATTAGTGTCTATTTAAGTCCTCACTGTAGTTAAA
This sequence comes from Poeciliopsis turrubarensis, assembly GCA_010277015.1. Taxonomy (NCBI): domain Eukaryota; kingdom Metazoa; phylum Chordata; class Actinopteri; order Cyprinodontiformes; family Poeciliidae; genus Poeciliopsis; species Poeciliopsis turrubarensis. Next base: position 197 of record VMRN01000684.1, on the reverse strand, counting down.
TACGTAGATTAATTTAAAGACTTACATTTTGACAAGAAAAAACATTGTTTCATTTCTCAACATTCTTGCAGCTGAGAGAAAAAGTATTCTTATGCACCACTTTTCTTCAGTTTTTAAGCATAAATCACCAGCTGTTCATCAAGAATAAGTAAAAAAAAAAAGTTTAACCATCATTATAATAATTAATTATTATTACG
>VMRN01000683.1:0-15754 GCA_010277015.1 Poeciliopsis turrubarensis | reverse complement strand
ATAAAGTATTCATACCCTGCATAAAGTATTTACACCCTGCATAAAGTGTGTCGGCTCTAAACACACCACCAGTCGTCTCGGTCAGCAGGGCCACACACAGGAACAGCTTTACCACAGCCAATCAGAGGGGAGTCCGGCCCTTAACCGCCTCTGATTGGCCGAGACCTGAACCTCAGGGAGAAACCAAGATCTTCGTCGTCCTCCTCTTCCTCAGTGCTGACCTGTCCTGTTCTGCTGCAGGGAGCGTCTGAGAAGGACATCGTCCACTCGGGCCTGGCCTACACCATGGAGCGCTCTGCCAGGGTAACACACACACACACACACACACACACACACACACATGATCAGCTGCATCATTTCAGCCGCAGCGCCCCCTGGTGCCTGGAGCTTTTGTTCTGAAAGTCTTGCTTCCTGCAGCAAATCATGCAGACAGCCAGCCGGTACCAGCTGGGTCTGGACCTGCGGACGGCGGCGTACGTCAACGCCATCGAGAAGATCTTCAAGGTGTACAGTGACTCTGGGCTCATCTTCACATAAGGTCCTGGTTCCGGTTCTGGTTCCAGACGCTACCCGCCTCCCTTGGCGCTCCGGCTGCTTCATCGCTCCTCTTCCTCACAGCCCACCGGACCGCAGAGCCGCCGCTCACCGAGCCCTTCAGATGGATCAGAACCATGTGGACCAGGCCGGCTCAAGGAACGCTCTGACTCTGACTCCGGGTTGTTCTGATGGACGGTACCAGGAAGTTCCTTCCAAAGTAAAAGCCCCCTGGCAGAATAAAAGTTCTGCTGCTGTCAGATGGACTGGCTCAGAACCACTGACTGGTTCTACTGGACCTCCACATGGTTCTGGTCACATGTTTTCATACACCTCGTTTACGTTTACTTTATCGACCAGGTTAAAGGTTCTGGTTCTGGTCAGGTGGTTCTCTTTCCTCCGATTTAAATTCTGCTGCTTAGATTCAACAAACCGACCCAAAACTCTCAGGCCATGTTCTGGTACCAGTTTCAAATCCAAAACCTCTTGAACCTTTCCAGTAGAGGACAGAACCCGACCAGAACCAGAACCGTCTGATCATAAATGTGTTTTGACCAAAGATTGCCCTGAAAAGCTGCTGCTGCTTTCTACATTTTTACAGCAAAATATTTAAAAATGTAACATAAAACTAGATTTTACTTTCAAAAATCATCTGAAAACAGATTTATTTTTGTTTTGTAGAAATAATCAACTTTACCAAAGTGACTTTGCACATTTTCCAGGGCCAGCCCAAGCCTTTTTGGGGCCCAGACCAACTCCTGATGTCATCATTTCTAGGCTACGTGGAGCGTTTAGCATCATTTCTAACTGGCTTTCATCATGCTGTTGTTATGGATGTTGATTTTTAACATCTAAAAATAAATAAATATTGATAAGTAACAACGTCTTTAGTTTTTTGAATAGATGTGTAAAATGTGATTAAACCGTTACAAAATAAAACCAAATTACATTCACATCTTTCATAGAAAAACAAAAAAGTTCCATAAAATAATAGAAATGTAAAATTCTGAAATAAATAAGAGAGAAATCCACATAACAGCAGTTGAACATCACTTTAATTGCACATGCCTTGGGCCGGCTCCGAGTCTGAACTTTAACGTATAAAATGTTTGTGAAATGAAATTAAGTGAGTGTCGAATTTTGAAATAACTGAACTTCTACTGTTCATTACTTCTATATTTTATATTTTAATCAGATTTGTTATTGAAGACATTATTTAATTTTATAGTAAACAAAATCTTTCAAGATTTAAAATGAATGTAGCTGGTAAAGATCAGCTGATGCAATTAAACTCGTTCATATTTAGATATTTTTTCTCAGAGACACAGTAAAAGCACAACCTGCTGTTAATCTGTAAAATTATTCACCTATAAAATTCTCCCTCAGCTTCAGTTCCTCTGTGGTCGGAAAGTCTTTTTATTTTTCTAATCCGGATCTTTGGCTCCGTTCATTTCTTCTGTTTCTGAACGTTCAGTTTCTCTGTAATAATCTATGCAAACGCAGGTGGCGCCCCCTGTCGGCGCCGGGTGAAAGCTTGGGTCAGTCTGTTGTTGCTGCATGAAAATGAGGATTTTTCTGGTCTGTCTGCTTTAACTGAAGCTGCTCTTCTGACATCAGAGGTTGGTTTAGCTTTATGTGAGAACAGAAAGTTAAATAAAGCACAAATAAACCTCTTGCGGCTGTTTTCTCTCATTTTGTTATGTCATTGTAGCCTTTGAAAGTCTGCGACATGTTTAAACTGAAGCAATCAGGGTTATCAGAATAAAATAAGCTTTAAATCCATCAATTTTGTTTGTTTTAATTAAAATCTTTGGAGCACTGTCTTGAAACGTGAAGCGTTTAATCTTAATTACTGGGGAAAAGTATAAAAAATCTATTTGTTTTCTACTAATTTTCCATAAATCCTGTTTATTTTGATCGTTTTCTCCACTTGTTGTTTCGTCGGGGGGCGGGACTTAACCTTGTGCTCCCACCAATTAGCTGTCCGTGTTCCCTCCGTGGCTCCGGAATTCCCCTGCAGGTTCGGGGATTTCCGACTTCACTGACAGCCTGAGGTCACCATGACAACGGCTCTGAGCTGCGTCAAGCCGGAGCAAAAGAGTGGGGCAGGCATTTCCGGTCCTGTTTGTTCTTTCAAAATAAAACCAGTAAAAGTTGCTGAACTTCAGGAAATTACTTTACTGTTTGAGTCCCGAAGGACAGCGGTGTCCAGAACGAGTCCTGCAGGTCCTCTGTCGCCCATGTGTGTCCGGTCCAACTCAGCAGAACCAACAGAACGGTTCTTCAGCAAAATTCTGGAGAACCGGAGGCCCGGCGGAAGAGCAAACCAGTCCCGGGAATCACCGCAGGAGGTGGGACGGTGTCCCTGGAGGACAGCAGCGGACACCAGCTGTCCTCCACCAGCCACTCAAACAAGCAACAGACAAGAAGCAGCGCAGGAACAAAAACACGTCGCAGGTTTGATTTTGAAAATTCCGAACCGGAAGTTCCCCGTCCTCCTCGTGCGCCAGTTTGACGCTTCTGGGTTCAGTTCGGGAGTTTTTGCGAACAGCAGCGGACATTCAGCGCGAAGAAAGAAACCAGGTAAAAACTCACATTTTACTGTGAACCGGTTCTAACGGAACCAACCGGGTTCTAGCTGGGCCAAAGCAGTCCGGACGGGTTTGAATTGGAGTCGAAATCTGAGCTTAAGCGCGAAGCCAGGCTTCAAAGTTCGGTAGTTACCCGAACCGAAGCCGAACTAAAAGTATCAGTGGTTCGGGTGAAAGAAGCCCGGTTCTACTGGCGCCGAACCCGTTTAATGTTGACCCGTAATCCTGGTTCTGTTCTCAGGAGGTTCTGGGAAAATGACGAAATCACATCGATTAATGATCGATTTGAATTTGACAAGGCTTCGGGACTTAACGTCTGTGATTGAATCCCAGGCGTAACAACGTTAAATATTTTAAAATAATTCAGATTCTCATCATATCTTTTCCGGATGTTTTTATTGAGGAATCCTTTTACTTTGAAATCTGGGAGCAAACGGAAGTCCCGACCCAGAAGGTTCTCCTTGACCCGGTTGAGCCGTAGAACCTGCCTGACCTTTGGGATGCTGGTTCTGGTCTGGTATGGTTCTGGTTCTGATTGTTTCTGGCTCCAGGCTGGACCAGGAGGTTCTAGAGGTTCTGGACCTGCTGAGCACCTGATGGTCCCATCGGGTCCAGAGGGGGAGGTTCTGGGCCGGCGCTGATCCGATCTCCTGACTCTCATCATTTCTGTTTGTGTTCTGCAGGAAAAACCCGGCAGGAGGAAGATTTAGTCGTCCTCTTCTTCACCTCCAGACATGGCCGGAGCGCTCAGGTACGTCTTCATCACACCGACCCGGGTCAGAACCTCCAGAACTCCCGGGATTCTGCTGGTCCTACAGCAGCTCTGGACTGAGCATGCTCAGCAAACCGCCATGTGACCAACCAGAGGTCAGCATCATGACCTCCGTTTGGTCCAGAACCAGAACCCTCCTGGATCTCCAGAACCGGGTCACCAGAGGTCGCGGCATGCTGCAGAGGCGTTGCCATGGCGACGGGTTTCACAGAAACCGTCAGTAAAATCTCCCGCCGTGGATTCCTGCCGACTTCCCCCTTCAGGTTTCTGTCCTCACGTTGTGCTCTGATTGGCCGGCGCCGCGCTGGGGGCCGTCCCGGCGCCGGGGAACCGGGCCTTGGGTCGGTTCTGACTCACAGGCAGCCGGGTTTTTCTCTTGAGAGACAGGAAGTCAAAAACCACCAGACAGGAAGTAGATGAACACAGAACGCTTGGTCTGCTTCTGACTGCTGGAGGTTCTGGTTCTGGTTCTGGTTCTGGCTCCAGGTTGGTGTCTCCTCTTCCTTGCTGTGTTCCTTCATCATCATCGGGCCTGGAGGTTCTGAAGATGACAGAGGGTCTGTCCTCCTGGTTCTGGTTCTCATAATGGTTCTGCCTCTTCCTGCTTGGTGCTGGCCTCTCCGGTTGCCATAGCAGCAGTGTGACATCATCAGCAGGCTGTAAGCCCCGCCCCTTTCTGCTGTGGGATTCTGGGGGTTTTCCTGAAGTCGGCTTCCAGGAAGTAACTGAAACAGGCGGGGGAGGGGGAGCCTCTGTTTGTTAGCTTTTATTTGGATCCGAGGCGGTTCTGCCGGGCCGACCCAGAACACACACACAGACACAAGCACACACACACAGACACACGCACACACACACACACACACTCACACACACTCGGTGTCTTACTGTGTTTCTGCTGCAGGATGACTGAACCTCAGTTCGTGAACTATGGAGACGACAACATGGTGAGTTCCTGTCTGACATCAGGAGGTTCTGATCGGGTTCTGATGGTTCTCATCTGATGTCTCTTCTGCAGCAGTTAGCAAACTTCCTCTCCTATGACTTCATTCCTCCGATGGAGATCAAGACGGAGCCGTACATACCTGAGACAGGTGAGCTGCTCTGGCTTTAGCCCCGCCCACTAAACCTCCTGCAGGCCCAGCAGACCAGACCAGAACCAACTGAACCGGGTCAGTGGAGTCTTTGCTTTCCACAGAGAGGAGTTCCCAGAACCCTTCAGATCCCTTTCTCCCTGGTACCGGATCCACTGGTTCTGGTACCGATCTGCTCTCTGGTTCTGGTTCTATGTGGCAGGTTGTTCCGGGTCAGAACCACGGCCCCGAACCCCCAGGGAGTCCAGAACCTTCTAGAGAAGCTTCAGGGAAACTGTTGGTCAGTCAGCGGTTCTGACCCGGTTTTGTTCTGTGTTGCAGCTCATGGTCCGTACATCCAGATCATCGAGGAACCCAAACAGGTGAGTCCGACCCGCAACAAGCAGAACCTGCAGGTTCTGGTTCTGTCTGAACTCAGACTTCTGGTCCGGTTCCAGAACCTTTTACAGCCTTTAGTGCAACAGAATAATTCTGACCCGGTAAATCAGAACCACTGTAATGATGACCAGAAACAGAAAGAAAAACTTCAGGTTGTTTGACCTTTGACCCTGGAGGCTGTGTTTAACAGCTCATACTTTTGTGACTCGACGACAACAAAACAAATTTCATTTAAACTTCTGGAACCGAATCCGAACGCTGAGGCTTTACGATAAAACTATAAAATACAAACTTATTTTGATCCTGCAGATAATTTATTACATTTATGTTTATGTTTAACTATTTCATTTAATTATTGTTCGGCTCCTGGGAGGGGCTCATGTGCACCTGTTTTTATTTTAATGATTTATTTTCATATTTAATCAGTTTATTGTCCACTGATTAAATTAAAACATAAACATATTTCATTGTATATTTATTAAATGATGCATTGATATATCAATTTAATAAACTTTGTCCCTTTTGGCCCTCCATACAGAAGTTTTCTGGAAATATAATGTTAAACTCATTACAGGTTTAAAATATTTTCTTAAAACATTTAAATTGTTTTGTTATGTTTTTAGTTATGTTATTTAGGATTTAGTTATCTATTTATTTATTGAATTTTGTCCCTACTTGCCTTCCGTACCTCAGGCTGTGTTTCTGGGGTTCCTCATGGCTGTTCGGCCCACACCTGGTTCTGTATTTCAGTCTGATGACGACATTATTTCTCTCTGAGCTCTTGGACATCATGACCATCTAGAATAAAAAGTTCACAGATTATTTTTAATTTTAGACACAAATATTCAGTTTATTTTTTAACAATATTAATTTGACTATGAAATCAGACTAAGATTAAAATGAGAAACATGGCCGCCTGGAGAGGGATTGTTGTCTAGAACTACAGAGCAGGAAGTGATCAGAAATAAATGTTAAAGTTCTGATATTAGAACCTCAGCGTGAAGCTGGAAAACTCTGGAAAACTCTGGAAAACTCTGGAAAACTCTGGAAAACTCTGGAAAACTCTGGAAAACTCTGGAAAACTCTGGAAAACTCTGGAAAACTCTGGAGACAGAAAAGAGACAGAAAACCATTCAGGTGGAAATTCCAGAAAAACAGGTGATTCCCCCACGGCCGTTAGCGTGTCACTTCCTGTTAGTCCAACAGTCATTTACTAACAGGAAGTGATGCAGGTCACTTGACTCAGCCTGCAGCACATGCTCAGTGGGGTTTTGTTGGGGCTGGCTCTGGTTTGGACCCGGTTCTGCTCTGACCCAGTTCTGGTTCTGCCGTTGCAGAGGGGGTTCCGGTTCCGTTACGAGTGCGAGGGCCCGTCCCACGGTGGGTTGCCGGGGGCGTCCAGCGAGAAGAACCGGCGGACTTACCCGACCGTGAAGGTGAGCAGCCAATCAGAACCAGTCTGTGCTCCAGTCCGGTTCTGGTTCCAGTTCTGTTGACGCCGGCAACGTTCTGGTTCGCAGATCAACAACTACGTGGGCCACGCCCGCGTGGAGGTCCAGCTGGTGACCCACACCGACCCGGCCCGGGTCCACGCTCACAGCCTGGTGGGACGCCACTGCAACGAGAACGGGACCTGCAGCCTGGACATCGGACCCAACGACCTGACCGCCTCGTCAGTACCAGAACCCAAACAGAACCACAGCCTGCTAATAAGTGCTCACAGCTGCAGTGATGATGTCACTTCCTGTAGATTCAGCAACCTGGGAATCCTCCATGTGACCAAGAAGGGCGTGGTCGAGGTTCTGACCCGACGGCTCCGAGACGAGAGGCAGAGACAGAAAGGAACTCACTGTCCACTCACAGGTACACACACCTGGACACACACACATCTGGACACACACCTGGACACACACACCTGGACGTCCCCGTTGTCTCTGACGTCCCTCTGTCCCCTGCAGACGGCGAGGAGTCGTCCATCTTGAAGGAGGCCAAGGAGCTGGGCAAAGTCATGGACCTGAACATCGTCCGTCTCCGCTTCACCGCCTTCCTGCAGGACAGCAATGGCGGCTTCACCAGGGCGCTCAAACCCGTGGTGTCCAATCCCATCTACGACAGCAGTGAGCCTCACACACACACACACACACACACACACACACACACACACACACACACACACACACACACACACACACACACACACACGCCCCCTGCTGGCCACATGCTGACCCGTTTCCCCTGCAGAGTCTCCCAACGCATCCAACCTGAAGATCTCACGCATGGACAAGACGTGCGGATCGGTGCTGGGAGGAGACGAGATCTTCCTGCTGTGTGACAAAGTCCAGAAAGGTGAGGGACGCTTCGTCGTCGGGTCGCCGGTCGACCAATGACCGTCTCTCACCTGTCCGTCTCCTCAGACGACATCGAGATCCGTTTCTACGAGGAAGACGAGGACGGATGCTGGGAGGCCTTCGGGGACTTCTCTCCGACCGACGTCCACAAGCAGGTCTGGAGCTACGGAGCTACATAAGGCTCAAAAAACATTTCTGAATCTGGAAAACAGTTCACACTAAAAAATGTAAAAAATGATGCACCTGGAAAAAAACCTGAGACTGAAAAATCATTTTAAAACACAAAAAAATTTAAGATGATAAATATTTTAGAAATAAAAATTATATTGAAAAAAAAGGGTTTGAAAAATTATTTGTAAACTAAAAACTTTTTTCAAACTGAAAAAGAATTTTAAACAGTGAGAAATAGACATTTTTAAAACTTTGCTGATTTTTAGTTTTCAGTTGTATTCAGTTGAAAGTCAGATCAGAACCTGTGAAGGTCAGAGGTCAAACCACCACGGTGACGCACATCATTTCCTGTCTGCAGTACGCCATCGTGTTCAAGACGCCACCGTACCACAGCGCCGAGATCGACCGGCCCGTCACCGTCTTCCTGCAGCTGCGCCGCAAGAAGGCCGGCGACAGCAGCGACCCCAAGCAGTTCACCTACGTCCCGCAGGTCCAAGGTGAGTCCGTCCCGGTTACCGTGGAGGCCAGGCTCCGCCCACAGCGCTTCCATGACGCCTGCTGTGTTTCAGACAAAGAGGAAGTCCTGAGGAAGAAGCAGAAGCCGCTGCCGCACTACGACTCTTGGAGAGGAGGGCGAGGGCGCGACGGAGGGCCCGGCGCCGGCGGCTTTGGATCAGGACCGGGAGGACCAGGTGCGGTGCAGAGAGACAGATCAGAACCAGAGGACAGGCTACTGTTCAGAGTGGGACAAACTCAGAGGAACCTTCCAGAACCCAAAGAGGAAACAGAACCGTTTGGGATCTGAGTGTTGAGTGCTTGGACCTGGTGAGGTTCTGGTTCTGGTGTCTCTAACGGCTCGTCTCTCTCCAGGTTTCCAGTTCTCCCAGATGAACGGAGGACCAGGAGGCGGAGCTTTCTACACCGGAGCCTTCACGGGCTTCGCCTCAGGGGGAGGAGCCCAGATGTCAGGCCCCGCCCCTCCGACATCAGGCTCCGCCCCCCAGCAGAGTGAGGGCCAGCCAGGCCTGGCTGTGCAGCAGCAGCTGCTTCGGATCGGTGAGTGTGCAGCACCGAAACGCGACTGGTTCTGTTCCATGGTTCTGGTTCTGACCCGGTCCGTGTCTCCCAGCCGCCTCCCTCAGCAGCCGGGTGTCGCAGAGCGCCCGGCAGACGGCCGCCGCCCTGCTGCAGTACTGCAGCACCGGAGACGCCCGCGTCCTGCTGGCGCTGCAGAGACACCTGTGTGGCATCCAGGACGCCAACGGAGACACGTGAGTCCAACCTCACCTCACTGGTTCTGGTCCGGACGGACCGGTCTAACTGCCAGTGTCCCACCAGGCCGCTGCACCTGGCCATCATCCACCAGCAGACGGCCGTCATCCAGCAGCTGATCCAGACGCTGCTGAGCAGCCAGCAGCGCGCCGTGCTCAACACCTGCAACCACCTGCAGCAGGTAGCCTGCTACGCTAGGCTAGGCTAGCTACGCTAGGCTAGCAAGGCTACACTTTCTGCACTAGCTACAATCTGCTACCTACGCTAATCCAGCTATGCTAGCTACACAAGATATGCTACACTAGTTATGCCAGTCCTGGTGGCCAGCTGATGTCCTGACTCCGCCCACTCCCCAGACGCCGCTCCACCTGGCGGTCATCACACGGCAGCTGAAGGTAGCAGAGGTGCTGCTGCGGGCGGGGGCCGACCCCACCCTGGTGGACAAAGATGGCCGCAGCCCGCTTCACCTGGCTGCTCTGGCCGGAGACGCGGCCACGCTGCGCCTCCTGCTGGCCCACCTGGGAGAGCGCCACGCACACCTGGTGAACACGCCGGACTACCACGGTGAGGGGCGGAGCCAGAGCCGACCCTGACCTGACGCGTTGGCGAGGCGCTGAGCTGTGGCTGTGTGTCCGCAGGTCTGCAGCCGCTCCACCTGGCCGTCAGGAGGGACGGCGAGCGCTGCCTCCGCCTGCTGGTAGAGGGCGGAGCCAAGATCAACGCCGCCGAGCTGAAGAGCGGGAACACGCCGCTGCACCTGGCCGTCAGAGAGAACCTGTTCAAAGTGGCCTGCACACTCATCACTGAGGTAAGCAGCCAACAGGAAGGGCGGGGCCTCGTTTCCACCTGGGCCGCACCTGCTAACGCCGCGTCTGCTCTGCAGCTGAAGGCCGACATCAACACCTGCACCTTCGGAGGAAACACGCCGCTGCACCTGGCGGCCAGCCTGGGGTTCCCCACGCTCTGTTCCATGCTGATTGCTGCAGGTGAGGGAACTCCAGGTTCACCTGGAGGACCAGGTTCTGTCCAGCTGCACCAGGTGACTGTGAGCGTCTCCTGTTTCAGGTGCCGATAAGAACATGGAGAACGACGAGCCGCTGTACTTCAGCTCGTCAGACGAGGAGGCGGAGCCGGACGAACCAGTCAGAGGAGACGACGTGCAGCCAATCATTAGCCGGAAGAGGCGGGCCAGAGGCCACACCCCCCTGGACCTGGCCACCTGTCAGAAGGTAAGAGCTGCAGCACCGGCAGCGGGGCGGGGCTGTGGGCGTGTCTCACCTGCCGCTGTTCCTCCAGGTGAGGAACCTGCTGACCTCCAAGAGGAGCCCGAAACCCAGTCGCCACGCCGACAAAAAGATCCGGCCCGGCAGCGAAGGTCGGTGCCCCCACCTGGCAGGTAACCTGTGTCATGTGACCCTGCCTAACGTTTGGCTGCCGCAGACGGCGAGCGGTCGGGATTGGACGAAGAGACGCTGAGCCGGCTGGTGGCGGTGCTGAGCGTCGGCGACGTTCCCTGGATGAAGCTGGCCGAGAAGCTGGGCATGATGACACTGACGCACCTGTACGAGGACAGCGCCACGCCCTGCCAGCACCTGCTGCAGCACTACAAGGTACCCCACCCGGTCCTGACCCGGGTCTAACTGACCCGGTTCTGACCCGTTCACCAAATGCGTCTCTGTGCTGCAGCTGGGTGGAGGTCCGGTTGAAGGTCTGGTGGAGGCGCTGCAGGCTCTGGGTCTGACGGAGGGAGTCCGGCTGCTGAGGAACACGGAGCTGCGAGACGACAAGCACAGCTCAGGTAGGTCTGACGGGTCAGAACCCAAACAGAACCAGAACCAAAGGGCCCAGAATGACAGTCAGACTGAGTCCAGATACTGACCCAGTCTGGTTCCGCTAAGGAGAGACCATCTGCAGGGTTAGCATGGGTGAACTTTACATGGTCTGAGAAATGTTCCCTACTTCCTGGTATTTGTCCAATCAGACGCCACGGTGGACAGCGGCTTCAGCAGCCAGCCAATGGAGGAGCAGCAGGAGGAGGCGATGACCAATCAATGAGCAGCAGTAGGGTCATGTGACCGCTGAGGAAGGATCAGCTGATGAAGACAAGTTTGTTCTGCGCTGGAGACAGAAATGCTGCAAGTCGGATCAACAACACTCCCTTCATCATCTTCATCTTCATCCTGAGCTGATTCAGCAGAAACTGGAACTTTGACTTTTATTTATATTTTAACGTCCTTTGGTTTCATTCGTCTTCATATCAAAAAAACTGAGACTAAAACTGGAATTTTCTGGTTTCTGTGGGGTGTTTGAATGCAGCGCCGCACCTTGTTGACTCACCTGTCAGGTGTAGAAGACCATTGATGCCAAAATCATGTTTAATGTTGTAAAAATGTTTCCTTTGAGAATAAATGCTGTTAAACTGTGGAGATTTAAAGGGACAGCGCGTCATTCAGTTGGTTGGTAGGAAGCTGAGCTGTCAGTATCTGACCTGCAGGAGGCGCTGTGGCTGGACATGGACAGGCGTGTCCAGCTCTGGACCGGTGCTCTGTAGAGCCATCAGAACCTCCGGGAGGAAAACGGGTTCTGGAAACATCAGAACTTCCGGTTCTGAGGAAGCAGCAGGACAGAAATGCTGAGCAGAGCTCCCCCTACTGGCCGTCACTCAATTACACCAATCTTTTACTACAGGGAAGGACAGAACTTGAGCCGAAATCAGCTGACCTTTGACCTCTGACACTGCTCATGAAGAGGTGTTTGAGGTAATTGCTCGTTTTTCTGACTTGGCTGAAGTTTATTATTCTGAATAATAAACTGGTTTTAGACCAGCTGATCATCAGATTGCTAATTCCCTTTAGCGAGCCGAGTGTGTGTTCCTGTTGAATAGAAGATCTCTGCAGGTAAAATCAGAGCAAAAAAATCCAAAATGTCTCGTTTCCAAAACAAGAAAAAAAAAAACTAAAATTAAGAATTTTTTATGTTCAAATTAAATTTTTCTAAATTAAAGGAAAATCTGTTTTTTCCTACTGGACCTTCCTGAACAGGAACTTTGGTCCATTTGGACCCGCCTGAACAGAACTGACTGGAATAAAAACCCGACCCAGATGTTCGGTTCCGGTCCATGTTTTTATTTTGCTCAATGGTTCGAGACGGAAAGTGACGTCTGTACAACACAGGCCGGTTCCGGTCCGATTCGACCTGGTTTCGACTCAAAGCAAAGTGCAGCTGTATGGCTTCTTCCGGTTCTGAAGGTCCAACTTTATTTACAACAGATTTCTGAGGTCCGGTTGGATCCGGTCCAGCTTATTTACACGGAACCAGAAATTGCAGAGTTCTGGTACTGAAGTGACTCCCTTCGCTCTGGACCGACCAGAACCGGTCTAGGTCTTCCTCCTCCTGAGGAAGAGGACGGGTTAGTCTCGACACTTTCTGGTTCTGATCCAGTCTGAATCTGAACAGAACCCAGTTTGGTTCTGATGGGTCAGAGAAAACCTGACTCTTGAAGAGTTTGGTTCTGATCCGGTTCCCTGTGCTGCCAGTTGGAGGCGGATCAGAACCAGAAAACTTTCATACTGATGTTTTAACTTGTGGTTCTGAACCGGATCAGTTCTGTGAGCTTTCCTGATTCTTCTGCCTAAAACATCGAACCTTCCTCAGCAGAGATCCAGTACCGAATGGTTCTGATCCAGTACGAGTGACTGTCGCCCCCCCAGTGGCAGGATCAGAGAACTACAGCCTGGACTATGAACGAACACACACACACACACACACACACACACACACACACACACACACACAGAATCTGGTCAAATAAAAACAGAAGTGATACATCTTCCAGCACAGAGGATCTTTGGTTCCTCAGTTCCTAAATTCAGGATTCAATTAAAATTCTGTGAATGAATTTCACATCTGGACCATTTTTAACCGGGTCCAGAACCTGGATTCTGGACCCGGTTCTGGGTCCAGAATCCAGAACCGGGTCCAGAACCGGAGGCTCTGCATCAGTTGGACTGATCTGCGGGTTAAAATGGGGATCAGTTTCTTGTCCCTAATGGTTCTCCGTACTTCCTGTTTGTCTCCAGCAGAACCTGAAGGAAGGAGACATGAAAGTTCTGGTTCTGGTCGGTTGTTTCCTCTCAGATTCCATCTGAGAGGAAACAACTATAATTTTCTATGATGCGTTGGTGATCTTGAACGCGCCACTCTCAGTTCACTGCCCTGAAATAAAGCTTTTATTGTGAAAGGCCAGTGGCCGGAAGTGCTTCCTGGATGAGCGTCTGTTTTCCCGGCGTTCTTGAATGTCTCGCTGGGAGCAAAGTGCCTCGGCGTTTTGTCCGACGGCACCTGAACGTTACGCCGTCTCCTCCTGCTTGCTGCTGTGCTTCTGAAGCTCCGCCCTCTGGCCGTTCTTTGGCCCCGCCCCCTCCTTGGCGCCACTCTTCGTCACCGAGGATGAGGAGGAGGAGGGCGTGGCCTTCAGGCTGCGGGACGTCTTGGCGCCGCGGCTCTTGTCCTGGGTGTCTTGGGGCAGCGAGGGGCTGGAGTGCGCCCTCTGCAGGCCGCTGTCGCCGCACAGCCGCGCCTCGAAGGCGGCCAGGTCGGCGCCGCCGTCCGCCATCTTGGCCCGCAGCAGCATGGCGTACGTCCCGTACCGCGTCTTCTGCAGGAGAGAAGAGCAGAACCGGGTCAGGAGCGGGTTCTGGTTCTGGGGAAACAGCCTGAGACTGAATACTTCAGTTTCGATCCGATCAGTTCTGATCTGGTCCGTCAGAACCTCCAGTCCAACCGGGTCAAAGAAAGCAGAATTTTCCTGACCCGGATCCTAGAATTAAACCTCTAAGGTTCTGGTTCTGATTGGACCGCTCGTCTCCTCCATGTCCTGGCAGTGGCAGCTTGTTACCATGGTAACCGGCTGCCGGTTCTGTCGGACCATCTGGCGCTCAGCAGAAGGTGTTTTTTCCTCTCTGGACCGGTTCTGCCGACCCGTCCTGCTCCAGCACTCAGAACATTCAGGAGGTTTTGATTGGAACCACCAGAACTATTTGGACCTGTTCAGAACCGTTCCGACCCGGTTGGACCCGGTGATTCTGCTGTTGGTCTCCAACCTGAGGAGTTCAGAACCAGAACCCGACAGCTCACCTCGAACTCCAGGTACTCCCTCCGCAGCTTCTGTTCCTCCAGCTCACGACCTTTGACCCTGCGGTCAGGCGTGGCGGCGGCGAGCTCCGTCAGCTCCGAGGAAACCGCCCGGAACCGGTTCTCATGGGCCTGGAGCTGCTCGTCCTGGAGAGAGAGACACGGTGAGGACGGAACCAGGACCCGAAGGGTTCCGGTCGGGTTCCGGTCCCTACCTGGGTCAGCTTGGTGTTGGACCCGGGCAGCAGCGGGCGGCTGAAGCGTTTCTGGGAGCCGATGGCGGCTGGGAACGGAGGAGCAGAGAACATGGCCGCCACGGCGTTGATCCTGGTGATCCACGACTGCATCTGCTCAGCGCTCCTGGAAACCACAGAAGAAGACGTCAGGGGGGAGATTACGGCGGCCATTTTATGTTCACTTTTAAAAAGCTTTTCTGTTGCTTAACACCATTAGTGTTTAAGCTAGCTCTAGCTCTAGACCTAGCGTTAGCTTTTCAGCTAATTGGACCTGTTTAGCTGCTGGAACCGCTTAGCTCTGTTCTGACCGATGTCCTCTAGTTCTTGTGGGTTTCGTACTGAACATTTTCCCTGCTTTGTTTTTCTGCTTTTATTACGTTTCTAAAAGTCTTGTAGTTGACATCAAATGCTACGACAATTTCCCCCTAAAACATTCAGATTACAGCTTTCACTCCTAGCGTCCCCGAATGTCCTCTCGCGCCCCGCCCCCATCATGTCCTCCGGACCAGAGGGGGCGCTGGCGGGGTTCCTTACGGCGCCTGCAGCAGGAAGACCCTCCAGTCGGCCGTCCTCAGGTAGAAGACGTTGGGTCTCTTGCGGTAGTCGGCGGCCCTCATGGCCAGAGCGTGGTGGACGGACACGGCGTTCTTCACGTCGTCCTCCGTCGGCTCTTGCTCTGTCCGGTACTCGTCCTGCAAGGACACAAAGCACCGTGACCCGACCCGAAACACACGGGACCAGACATCTAGAGGGCCTCTGACCCCGACTGCTCCACTGATGAACCAATGAGATGCAGGGAGACAAAGTCCTCACCACCTTCACGGTTCTGGATAAATCAGACGTTTATCTGGATTCACTGAACCTTATGGTCTGCACTTCATCTCACCAGAACCAGAACCAGATCTGAATGTTGATGTGTTCTGTCTCCACTCCTGCTTGCAGTCTGGAGTCTCACCACTAGGCGGAGCTCTACAGCAGAAGAAGCCAGAGACTCTGGAGAACTAATCCAGAACCCTTAACCGGGTCGCAGAAGGTCCGGACCACTAACGGATCAGAACCGGAGGAAGCGGTGTCTACTGCAGCAGGGGCTGATGGGAAATGGAGTCCAGGTGTTTTACCTTCTGCAGGTAGAGGACCAGGCCCTTCAGCATGGCGTAGAAGGTTTTCCAGCCTCTCTTCCCCCGTGGAGCTGAAACAGAAACAACATGGAGTCAGCGAGGAAGACGAG
>VMRN01000682.1:0-21360 GCA_010277015.1 Poeciliopsis turrubarensis | reverse complement strand
AAGTTAAAGATTGTCAAAACCTAAAGATTTTTAAGAAAACTGCAGCAGCTGTAGATGGTTGCACAAAGTATGCACCAAATTCCACACTTTACAGATTTTTAATTTGCTCAAAAAATGTCTGCCTTGTTTACGAGACATCAGCCAAAGTAAGAGTGAAGCTTGAATTGAGAAAAGGTTAATGTGTGAGTGCAGCATTGATTTCTGTTAGGCTGACAGATGCAATCAGTCAGGTTCGGCCTTTTGGTGCGATAACGCTTTTTTAGGAGATAACTGTGTGAAAAGTGAAGCCCAAATGTTGACGTTTTTCTCTTTGTCGCCTCAGTTTGCTGTGAACATGTTTAGGACATTGCCTCCTTCATCGAACCCCACCGGTGCAGAGTTTGACCCTGAGGAGGACGAGCCAACGCTAGAGGCAGCATGGCCACATCTACAGGTGACACACAGTCACTAAACACAGCCGCAGGAAGCTTTCAAATCGGAAACCAATAAGCCAACTGATTGCTCTTTTCCCACAGCTGGTGTATGAATTTTTCCTACGGTTTCTAGAGTCACCAGACTTCCAACCTAATGTTGCCAAAAAGTATATTGACCAGAAGTTTGTAATGCAGGTGAGAACCGTAGCTTATTGACGTTAAAGTGTCGAGAGGGAGCGTAAATATTTTTTTATTATGCTTGTTGTCAGGTAATTTATAGTAATATTTGCATACTTCTTTTGCTTTCAGCTCTTAGAACTGTTTGACAGTGAAGATCCCAGAGAAAGAGATTTTTTAAAAACCACTCTGCATCGCATCTACGGCAAGTTCCTGGGTCTGCGAGCGTACATTAGGAAGCAGATAAATAACATATTTTATACGTGAGTGTGCTTTAGTTGTTGAGCTTGATCGTAAGCGGTTATTGTTTGCACGAGTGTCAGAGGTTGAGTCAAAACATGCGTTCTTCCCTAGGTTCATTTATGAAACGGAGCGTCATAATGGCATAGCGGAACTACTGGAAATACTCGGCAGGTAAGGTATTGATTTTGACCAAGTAATTAGAGAAAACATTTATTTTTCTAATTTGATGTTCAAGGGAATGAAACAAACTAAGCATGGAGTCATGAGGAGTCCTTGTACTTTGATAAAGATGCCCATTTCTGGAAAATTTTATACTGATATATATTTTTAATGGGGTCCTCTATCTGTGACTTTTCATACCACAAGATATTCCAACTGTGCCTACAAATAGATACAGTCATTTAAAATAAAAACAAACATCACCGACACTCCTGACCACACATCGCAGATCAGAGACTGTGATTTACCTTGTATTTTTTGTGGGATAATTCAGGGAACGTAGGAGAAATCACACATTTATAAATTGAGCTGATGTGAGCTGGTCTGGATGCCAAACAAAAGTTGTGAAATTGCCCTTTATCAGACGGCTTAATCTAAAGTCAACATCAGCATTGTGCTGTTGCAGGAACAAACGGGTAGTAACAAGATGACCCTTTTCTTCTCAAATATCCAAATGTGGAAGAAGAACTGAGTTATGAAATGTTTTTTTTTAATTATTATTATTTAAGAAGCATTACATTTTAATTCTTTTTAATCCAAACTGTTGATATAATCTCATTTGTAGAGCGTGTTCTCAATGACCACTCTTCCTCATTCGCAGCATAATTAATGGATTTGCTTTGCCACTGAAAGAAGAGCACAAAATTTTTCTACTGAAAGTCCTTCTGCCTTTACACAAAGTCAAATCTCTGAGTGTTTATCACCCACAGGTAAGTACCCTCAGTGCTACACCTTTCCCGTTTACTGTTAGCTGCACTTCAGAAGAAAGGCTGACTGGAGACTTTGTGTTTGTGTTTCACAGCTGGCCTACTGTGTGGTCCAGTTCTTAGAGAAGGACAGCACCCTCACAGAGCCGGTAAGGTTGAACTCGTTAATGCTGTCGGGTCGTTTATATCGATAAGTCAATTAGTCGTGCAGACATCCTGTTTGGATAGGGTCGTTAAAAAGACGCCACAGCAATCTTCACCTGAAATGTGTTTTTAATCTCGTCAGTGAAGATGGTTTGTATTTAGTCGGATCTAGCGTTTAATTTTGAGACATGGTCAGATGCAGTCTTCTACCATGTTTCAATAGTTGTTGTTTTAACAATTAATATTATCCATCCCATATTTCAAATGTCTACCAGTTTAAAGGGAATTAAAACATTGTTTATGTATTAAAAATGTTAATTGTATGTAATGTTGCTGTAAATGGCATAAAATTAGAATTTCCTTCTGTAAACACAGCTCTTAAAGTAGACGTTTTTGAACAGAAGTTTCTCAAAATTGTAATTCTTTTCAAGTCCATTTTCGACGTGTCGGCCACTGATGTAGCAAAAATCTGTCTACTACTTCATCAGATGGATGTTTTTAGTGTAGTTTAATCTGCTGCTACACGCAGCATTGTGCTGTGGCCAGATCATTAAAGATAACTACCTCGCAAAACTCTACAGAAAGCTAACGTGTTGCTTCGCTGCCTCTCTATCGAGTCATTTGTTTACCTTTTCAACACGTGCCGCTTTGTGTTTCCTCCCCTTGTGCTCTCGCTTTGTGGGTAGAGCTCTGCAGCAGTTTTTCCTTTAAGAAACAGTGACTCAACACTTGTTTTCATTATGAAAAAACACTCTTATTGGACATTTTATGGGAATCTGTGCTTTGTTGAAGGTCTGTCTATGACTGTGTTGCCCAACCCTTTCATCTTGTAAAAGAATATTGGGAGGCTGCTCTTGTTTCTTTCATTACAATACAAGGTTACAGCTGAAAAGCCCTCGTAGCAACAGATTCACTTTGTCATCCTGCACACTGTGTACGGCACTCAGAAGTTTAAAAAAAATATAAAAATCCCGCAACTGTTGAATATCAAATTTGTAGTGGAGCTTGTGGCTGGAATACTGCAGATATTGTCAAATAATTTGACATTCATTCTTCTACATTGGTCAACATCATAAACCAAAAAAGTAAATGAATAAAAATGCTGAACGAACAGCACTCTCAGAGCAGTAATTAAGCCAAAACCGTTCAAAAATGACATACATTTTTCACAAAATGACAATAAACGTAGTCTGTTACAATTTCTCTATTCCTATAATTAATGGATTAATAAATTGCTAAATTAATTTTTAGTTGCAGCTCTATACCCTTGATCATCTCAAAGTAGAAGCGGGCAACATGAAAATAATACTGTAGACTGTTTTGGAGGAGTAGAGATCATTGTACTGTCTATAAAACATCTTTGTTCTGCTGCTTTATGCTCCAAATACTCTTGTTGGGATTTTTTTTTTTTCCCCTCCAAGAGCCGTGTTAATGTTTATGGAAAGCATTGTTTCACAGTCCTTTTGTAAATATATTGGCCTTGTCAACAGTGCTCTTCTAACTTCCTGTAAACCGGCTTGTGTGTGTGTCTGTGTGTGTGTGTCCATGCAGACTGTTATGGCTTTGTTAAAATATTGGCCAAAGACCCACAGTCCAAAGGAGGTGATGTTCCTCAACGAGCTGGAGGAGATCCTGGACGTCATCGAGCCCTCGGAGTTCGTCAAAGTCATGGAGCCTCTTTTCAGGCAGCTCGCCAAGTGTGTGTCAAGTCCACACTTTCAGGTCCGGGTCTCCTCTCGGCTCGCTTGCTGTCTCTATTAGCAGCCTCTGTTTACTTAGTTTTCGTCCTTTTTATTTGTTTGCGTGACGTAACTGTGGGACGAACTGTATTGTTAGGTGGCCGAGCGTGCGCTGTACTACTGGAACAACGAGTACATCATGAGCCTGATCAGCGACAACGCCGCCAAGATCCTTCCCATCATGTTTCCAGCCCTTTACCGCAACTCCAAGACCCACTGGAACAAGTGAGTCTGGGCTCGGTGTTTTCTCTGCGGCGTACGTGGGAGTGTTGTAGTCTCCTAATTGTTGTGGGCTAAACAAGTGAGCCACAGGAATGTTTGTGTGCCCACAGGACAATCCACGGTTTGATCTACAATGCTCTGAAACTTTTTATGGAGATGAATCAGAAGCTGTTTGACGACTGCACCCAGCAGTTCAAAGCGGAGAAAAGCAAGTAAGTCAATTGTGAATCGCACTGATATTTCCAGGATAGCTGCATTAAATCTGACCTCATTACACAGATGCATAAATCACTGAAAATAGAATCAGAAACGGAAAACATGACCAGCTTATTTGGCGAAATAAGCTCATAAACTGCTTCATTGTCTTAGAGAGAAAAGCAAATGGAAGGAGAGAGAAGACGCATGGCTGAAGATAGAGAACCTTGCAAAGTCGAACCCACAGGTGAGATGAACACACAGCAGCAGTTTCACGGACGTCCGAGCGAAGCTGTGCTCGTTTTTGCTCTGATTTGACCGGAGTCACGGATGCTTCAGCTGATGCAGTCTCAGATTTGTCTTCAAGGAGGGACTAGGTGCTTCTTGTGGCGCATAAGCATTCACAACATGCAGGTTTCAGTTGAGTTTACACGAGTGTCTCTTACTATTCGTCTTCTGTGCCTGTGTGCAGTTTTTGGTGTACATTGACCCTCCAGGATCATGCGGTCCGATGGACATGGAGACAGATGTGCCGCTGATAGAAGATGTCAGTGTGTTAAAGCAAACAGTAGAGGAGGGAGCCACACAGGTCAGTGTGGAGTGTAGCAGCGAAGACGCTCATCCGGTTTTCAACGTGCTAAAAGACAGACTGATTCGCTTTCAGTTCAGTGTAAAAAGAGACCAAAAAAAAAAAAAGATCTGATACTCATGAGTTTACTAGTTAGTGTTCAGTTTGGCTTTTTATATTGGGGATGAGTAGCTGGTGTTCAGTGGCAGCATTTACATTGTGGTTCTAGTGATTTCTGTACAGGCTTTAATGAGGCATAAAGTAATATTGACGTCTGACTTGCAGAAACCTTGCAAAAGTATTCACACCCCTAGGGATATTTCACTTTTGCCATAAACAACTTCTGTGTATTTCATTGAGATTTTGTGTAATTGTGTTGGGGAATAAGTTTTTCCTGAAATGAAACGAAGTCAGCAGTATTCATGTTTGCAACCAAACTCAGTAATAACAGCTTTTCTGTTTCCGTTTCATCAATATTAAGGAATACAATAGAAGGGTCAGGGGAAAAGCTGGAGAAGATGAAGACAAACTTTAGTCATAATATCAACTTATCCCAAACTTTGAAAGCCTGGTGGAGCAGCTCCTAGGGTGTTGTTTGAAAATAAATATCCACCGATGCTCTTCGTCCAATCTGACTGAGCGAGAACTATTTTATTAAAAAAAGAATAGAACTCAAAAATCGCGACGCTTGGTGGGCGTTTCACGTAAAATCACAATAAAATACACAGAGATTAAAACCTGTAGGTGTGTGCAATCAGGCAAGTTGCTGTGTCAAGGTGTATTTGATAAAATCAAAAAGTTTGCATACTACTTTGAATTTGCAGACCTGCGTTTCTCCATGTTGCAAAGCGCTATCTGCTACGCACGTCCAATTTTGCTGTCGGTGTGAGTCATTCGCACAGCTGCTGGTTCGGCTGCATCATGCTGGAAAGACGCGCCGAAACGTCACAGTGACGGATGTCAGAGTGACGACCGTCGGAGCAGAAGCTAAATGACCGCGCAGCAGAGCTGTGCGTGGTGTCGGTATTTTGACTGATGCTCGTCTTTTGTGCACAGATCCAAAAAGATCAACGCAGAGAACGGCCTTTGGTGAGGAGGAAATCGGAGCTTCCGAAGGACATCTCCACCGTCACGGCGTTGGAGTTGCACCGAAGAGCCGAGGAAATGTTGACGACGCACGATGCCCACTAAGAGACAAGAGACCAACCTTTAAAATGAATCCAAAAGAAGAAAAAAAGGGAGAAAAAAAATAAAAATATAGCGGCGGCATCCACAGAGGAACCACAGGCCCACGGAGGGCCAGCACAACAACAGAACTCTGGTATCTCAGCGCAGCACAGTGCAGAACAGGCCAAGAAAACTCCCGACACTGAAAATGTCTGAAGCTAGCTAGTAAGCTTTGAAAGGACAAGCGGTGGTTGTCCTCTCTCACTTCCCAAAACCCGCCCTTCTCCTGCTGGGATGCAGAGACCAGTCCTGATCTCTACGTCTCTTCCCCTAAAAAAAAAAAAAAAAAAGAAGCGTTTTTTTGTTTTTCGTTTTCCTCCTCTCTAGTTTCTCTGTCTCCTCAGCTTGTGTTTTTGAGGTACTGTGCTGCCCTCTTCTGGTCATTCTTCTCAGGTGTTCTGTTCAGTGTGTGAGCTGTCTGATCTTCTTGCCTCTTATCTATAGATGTCAGGTGCTTGTTAAAATAGTACGAGCCCTTAGCTACATTAGGTCGAAGATTTAAACAACAACAAAAAAAAAAAACGTAATTTGGTGAACCCAGTCAGCTGTTTATACATATATACATATATATTTAATATTAGCTATTTTTCTCATAACATTTGAACAAAACAGCTGTCTATATTTTTCCGTACGTAGTATATGAGGAGCTTGTCTCATTAAAAAAAAAAAAAAAAGAAATAAAAAAAGAGGAGACGCTTCTTTTAATGTGTAACCATTTTGTTGGTTGCTCTGATGTTTTTCATTCTCTCGACGAAAACAAGACGAACCATCGGGGTTTAATCAGTTTGATTCATCCCCACTCTGTGAAGAAGTCTATTTTGGTGCCAACTGCTTTCATTTTTCCCACTTCACTGAAAAACTTTAGGTCAGTAGGCAATAAGTTAGCAAAGCCAAACCTGGTCTGCAGCTTCACTCGCTCATAAGATGGGATTTATTTCAACTCGTCCATACGCATCCATTCAGAACAAATCCTCATTAGAAGAGAGGTGTGGGTTTGACGCATGTAATCAAGCAGAAATTGGGTGGATCTTTTTTTTTTTTGTTGTTTTTGTTTTTTGTGAGGCAACTCTCGCTAGAAGCCGAAAAGGTGCGTTTAGTTTTTCAAGCCTTTCCTTTCACAGTGCCTTTTTTCTGTCATCGAAGGGGACATTTGCTGCAGATTGAAGTATTAACAACACGTAACGTGAAACGCCAGCTCATTGGAGAAATTTGTACAATTGGTACAAAAAAAAGAAGAAAAACAAAGAAAAAAAAAAAATCCGACGTGTTCCAAGCAGGGCGCGTCACGCTGCTTGGCCTCCCCGCACCTTGCCTTGTCGAAGCTGCGTAGCCGAGAGCGGAGGCGGTGCGGTCTCTCCCCCCACCAAGCAAGCCACTTCAGCGAATTAAGCACTTCCTGATAAAACTTGAAAGAAAAAGGAAACACAGCATGTAAAGTTTAAAAAAAAAAAAAAAAGTAAAAAAAAAAAAGGTAAAAACAATGAATAATAATAAAAAAAAAAAGTAGTGCAGAGTTTAAATCCGTGATGCTGTCTGTGTTAGCGTGAAGGGGCCCCCCCGGCCCCCTGCCCCGCCCCGCGGTGCCTGTCATAAAGAGCTCGCCTCCCATCTCAACCGTCCCATTCCGCCTTTACGTTTTGTTTTCACCCTGTCCGCTCAGACCTGCGCGCTCCCCTTTTTTTCCTCAGCGATAAATTTTAGAAAAAAAGAAGGAAGATCTGCTTCTGGATGCTCTTGAGTTCATTTTGTTGTGGTTTTTCTCCTCCTCTGCCTGCAGAACCTCGTCGTCAGTGTTTCAACCGAATGTGCAAATTGTAAATTATACTGAAAGTCACTGTTCTGTTCTCTCCATGTTCGTCCTGAAGAACAACGGTCACCAAAAGGCGCGCGCCAACACCTCTCCTGCATCTTTTGCTCTAGACTCTGGTATGGAATTGAACCGGACTCGCCGCGTCGCGCCCTGTTGGTGTCTCTTGTTCTTAAAATGGCTTTAATACTGGCTTCTTTGGAGCTATTTTCATTTTACATAAGCTTTGGTTTTTTTCTTTTTTTTTTTTTCCTCTTTGAAAAGATTTTTTTTATTGCAAGTGTCCTTTAGTATTTGTCATACTAAATGGCTGGCTTCATTGTACATATAATGTACTTTTATGTTATATCTATTATTAAATGGTAGATTTCATATTTTGTACAAACTATCCTGTGTATAGAAATCAGATATTCTTAGCAACTGCAAACGGTTGGTATGTGGCACAAAGTTCAACACTTTAAAACTATTGACAGTTAGGAAAACGACTAGGACTTGGATTTTATTTCCCAATCTTTGTAAACCCAACATCTTTTTCGTTTTGATTCTTCCACATCCAGCCATGTTTTTTGCTCCTTACATAAATGAGGTTTTTGTGCTTGCTTTTATCCAAAACCTTCAGTGGTGTACATCTATCTATATACAACAAATAAAGAGAACATGTGAGTTTTATATTTTCATCCTAAAAAAACGCTGCTGTGACTCAGTCTCTTTGCACTTTTATTCACTTTTATTCTTCTCCCTCCTCCCCCCTCCCCGATGTGTGCTGAAAGATTAGTCATTATTTATTCTCAGGTCTTATTTTTTTATTTCATTTTTTTGTATGCCCTGTCGAGTTATATAAAAGTGGCGTCCATCAGTCCACTCATCCTTCCATTTGATACAAATACTTACCATCCATCTGTTTTCGCATCCTTCCATCATTCGCTCCCCCACCTGTCCAAATATCATTCGTCTGTCCTCTCCGTTTCTCCACCCCACCATCTCTCCATTTGTCCATCATCCGTCTCTGTCCACTCAGCAGTCCTTCTAGTCATTCTTCCACCCGTCTGCCAGCCATTTGTTGCACACCTACCAATCCAACTACCACTCCATTTGTCCATTATCCATCCCTCCGTTCTTATCCAGGTGTCATCAAACCATTAATCTGTCCATGTCGCTTACGTCAACATCCGTTCCTTCTACAAATGTAAAAAAAAAAAAAATTTAAATAAAAACTCTGGGAACTCTTCAAGGAAAGTTTTGAATTTTGACATTAAAAGTGAAAATCTTTCGGTAATTCACTACAACAAAGCTCATTAGAGTAGAATCTAAGAAATATTTGGAGTTTTAATCATCTGTCCATCTGATTTTGACTGAGCAGGAAGTGATGCTTTACGCTAACCAATTAAAAGAAAGATTGAACACTTGCATATTTTTCCAGCTTTCTTGATAAAACAAACTATTCAAAGACCCATTGCTGCTGACTAGAGATGTTTAGAAAAAGGTGGTGTTTGCTGCCACTTGGTGGACATGGAACCAAAAGACTGCGGTTTGAATTAGATGGGTTGCTTTCCTCATAGAAGCTTATCTCAATAACAGCAGACATGCTTTATGTTTGAACATTTCAAATCCTTCTGGAGGATTTATGTACCTCCATCCTTGTCCGGCCCACTGTGCAGGATTTATTCTTTTCGACGACACTTTAAAAGTTTTTCTCGACACAAGCCGAACAACACAGACGACTCTCGAGGAGATTTTGAACGATTTCATCTTTCTTGTGTTTGACCCATGAATCCATGTAAGTCACAGGACCTAGAAAAAGTGTAATGAAATGTTTCAAGTTTTCAGAAAGAGTGTGACAAATCTAAAAAGGTGTGCAGTTTGTTTGCATTTAGGCCTCACCACTCTTCCTTCCACTCCATTTCCAAGTCTTTTGGGCATCCATTTCTTCAGGCTTTGCACAGCAGAAGATGCTCATGTCCAGTTGGGCAGGACGGGTGCGTCTGTTGACATCTGTCTGAATCCTGTTGCAGTTTCTCTATTGGATTTGGTCGTTTTAAATCTCAAATTTAAAAAAAATCTCAAATCCTTTTGGAGATTCTTAAGTTTCTTCTTCTATTTTTTTTTTTCAATTCTGAATTGATCTGCACCCAGTTCTTTCCTGTCCAGGTGTGGAAATTAAAAAAAAAAAAAAAAAAAAAAAACTTTTCATTTCACGCTAAATAGTAAAATATGTTATTGTATTTTCTCAGATGAATTTCCACTTATGTTATTGCTCTAAAAAGCAGCAACGCGCTCTTTGAGGCGTCATCTGAAGGACGCTGCTTATCATCTTTTTTTTTTTTTTTTTTTTTTCCTTCTCATTATTATTTCCTGAAGATGTTGCTAGGTGCCGCCGTCAGCTGTTAACATTTGCACAAACACTCTTCCCCCCATCGTCTCTCTTCTAAGGTCATCGAAGTTCGTCTTAAAGGAACAGCGAGGCATGATCACACCCTCCCACCCGTCTGGCACCCCTGCTGGCACCTAAGTGAACCTGTATTGGGGGCCCCAATTTTTTTTTTTTTTTTTTTTTTTTTTTTTTTTTTTTTTTTTTGCCCGGTGATAGAGATATGATGATGCATCTGTTTAGAGATTGAGAAAGCCCCCTCTGCGTCAGCAATTGATTTGATCTTTGATCGCGCAAATCCATCTGCGCGTCATGCTTTCGTGCTTATTGCTGGATCAAAAAAAAAAAAAAAAACCCAAAAAAACCCTTGCTTCTATATTTACTGTGAGAGGACAAAGCAGTGTGGCACAATAGCTCTTGGTCCTACATGCCTTCCTTAATGAGGATGCTACCCCACTCTCCCCTCTCACACACAGTAAATAAACCAAGTTGCCTCATTATCAACACATTGTCCTCCAATTATCAAAGAGGAAATATTCCTCCAGGCTGGATGCGTCTCTAAAGATCGAAATACGTCAGCGGATTTTTTTTTTTTTTTTTTTTTTTTGGTGGGTGGTTAAAAGGCTCTGCATCCCTCCCTCTCCGTTCAGACGAGGTCACATGGGTTCGCTTAATTCGCCTGCAGTCGGAGAGCCGAACGCTGCCTCTCCAACTCAAATATGATGGCTTGCTTTTTCTTTTTTTTTTTTTTTTTTTTTTCCTCTTCCCCCCCTCCCCTTCCTCGTTTGATCTGGTTGTTCTGACGGCCTTCCTTGACTTGTCGGCGTTCAGATCTCCTCTGTTGCTCGGCCCTCTCTTGCTCTCCTCCCCTCCTCATCCTCATCCACCAGTCCTGTGCAACCCAAAAAAAAAAAAAAAACCCCTCTCATCACGACAGGAGGTGTCAGAACCTATTGCCATGGAAACAGCAACTCTCAAAAAGTTTGGAACATGGACCCCTTTTGTATCTACATCCAATCAGGTTTTAGGAAAAAGCTTTGAGGGAATGCGTGACTTTAGACTGAAGTCTGTCAAGAGGGGGAACATATGGGTGCACCTGAGACAGGGTCTGAGTGGAAGTGTGTGTGTGTGTGTGTGTGTGTGTGCGCGCGTGCGTGTGTGTGTGTGTGTGTTCAAAAGGAAAACGGAAGCCAGAAAGAGTCTCATAACTCTCTCCCTCTCTGACTCTCCTCTCTCACCTCGGGTCGTCGCCGTCGACAACTTCAACAGACTTGCACCTTCACCCGCCCCCTCTTCCTCCCTTCCTCCCTCCTTTTGGTGAAGGGAAACAGGGATGCAGGACTGTTCCGATTTCTTTTGATGCCAGAAACTCTGCATCAAAGTCCTCCTCATCAAAGCATAGTTGGAGTCAGCAGCAGCCCAGCATTCAGCCTTATACACACACAGAAACACGCACCCACACACGCACACACACACACACGCACACGCTTCCACTTCGTATTTAACCACTTTTAACAGGCCCAACTTTCTCAGAGGGCATGAAACGAGAGACAAAGCTCGGTGAAATGCATCTCAAAATGTCCAACCTCATATTCAGCTCTGTTTTCATCTAAATCTAAAAAGCTGGAACATTTATTTATTTTTTTCCTCCCCCTCGACGTTACTGTAACTTAACTTGCAGTCCCTTGAGAAACTTTCTCTAATTTAATTTTATTTTGCACTCTACCAATTTACCTGCGTGTTCTTGCTGTTCCTGTAGTTCAGATGTAAGCAATAGCCAACTTTTCCCACCCGGATGAAGAAATGCTGAACATGACACCGAACACAACCCTTCCTTCGTCGAAGCACGGAGAGGGAAGGGTCATGCTGCGGACGTCCTTTTTCTACATCGGGTACGGAGAAGCCGCTCGGAATGGATGGATCCGTTTCAAAAGTTTGGGGTTACATTACGATGCTGAATGGATGGACTCAATACTGCTGTTGTCCTTCAACTCTCAGCCTCAGACGTTTGTTGTTAGTGTGGAGGTTGAAATTATCCAGCGAGATGCATCAACGCATGCAGAACCTAAGCGGAGAAGCCCTCGATTCCAACGCTGGCGTCGATGCGTGAAATAAGTTTTGAAAAAAAAATGCATTCGTGAAGTTGAAATCCAAGCTTTCCTTTGGCACTTTTAACACAAAATGTGGGACGTGACTGACGGTCTGTCAAAATGCAGAAGGCATGTTCAGGAGAAACGGATTAAACCCGATGGTCGCATGACCTCCCAGCTCAAGACGGACTGCGCGCGGGAGAACTTGTGAGGCTTTTGAACACGCCGGGTTTCAAATTTAGATAAGCCGTCGGTTTTTGCTGCGGATGGCTCGTTGATTTTAAAAAGCACGTTTTAAACATGTCGGGGAAATAATTATTGGATGACGGAAAATGGTTTCTGGCTTCGGTCAAAGCTCCACGTTTATGTGGCGGGTTGTTTTTGATGAGGACAAGAGTAAATACCCTTTTCCCACATTTTTGTCACACTGCGACCTCAAACCGCGATGCGTGCCATTGACATTTATGTGATAAACGAGCTCAAGCAAGAGCATAGAAATGACTGTGGAATACAAATTATTAACGGTTTTAAACTTGAAGCCTCCAAGTTACTTATTTATTTCTTTTTGGTTCGTAGTTGCAGCCTCGTGGGGTATCTGTGTGTCAGCCTGGCAAATCGGGGAACTCGCATGGAGAGTTTTTGGTCAACGAACTTAAAATTTGGACGTTTTTCTTCTGGCTTTTTGGTCCGTCCCTGAACCAGGTATGGATGTGGTTTCTAAAGCTCTGTCGCAACATGCTGCTTCACTGTTATTTAGGCGTTTCTTCAACTCTGTGGAACAAATAATAAAAAAAAAAAATGCAGCGTTGGTGTTTGTATTCAACCTTGACGTTCATATGAGCAGCTTGGGGCAACACGCAGCCGAACTCTCCCCTCCTCGTAACCAATGAGGCTAAAAGCAGTGAAGTATTGACATAAACGGTTTCTTTCCTCCAACAAAGCGATCTTTGTCTTTGTGCTTCCTGTGAAAAAAAAAAAAAAAAAAAAAGATGGAAAAGAAAAAGTCATATCAGGATGATTATCCTCTGTGACTGTCTGGAACATGTGCGCTCTGAAGCGTTATTGTCTCGCAGTTTGTGAGGCATCTGGGGACAAGCTTATTGTTTGCAGTAGGAGCCACGCTACAAACACACACACAGTGAGAGAGGGGCAAGGGGGGGCGCGCTTTGCACAAAGCACATAGGTAATTGTCTGAATGTATGCGGGGGAGGACGAACCTGGACGGCACGGAGATGACGACCTCTTTTGACCGTCTGGATGCGCGGTGCTCTGAACATTAGGGGTCAGGTCATAAGGGATGGACGTGGCGCGCAGAAAATGCTGAGAGCGGAGCACGTATGGAAGAGCGCTGATGGGAGAGATACAAGCAACCGAGAGAGGCACGCACAGATTTTTTTTTTTTTTTTTTTTTTTATTTCCTCACACTGTTTTGGCCCCTCTCGTCCCCCATTCCACTTGGCTTGGCAGCAGGCATATGTGCAGAAAGGGAGGGAGGCAAATTCAGTGACGATTCATCTGAATTACTCTGGTAAAGGTTTTTGTTTTCCTCACATATCTGTAAGTCACATTACATTGGCACTGATTACGTTAAAAATGACTTCTATTTAATCATAAATAGAAAGTGATATTCTGCACCTGTAAAGAGCAACATTTGGAATTTTGCTTTTGTTTTTAGTCTCTGAAAAGGACCGCAAAAGGCGTCAAGTCATGTCAAAACAATAAAAAATAAAACACGAAATCATTCAAGAACAGTTTGGATTCAGAGATTTATTCTTCATTCTTTTCTCTCCCTGTTTAAGTTAGATATGTACTAACATTTGTACATTTACATATCACAAATTACACATTACTGCTACTATTTCTGCTTTATTTGATCTGATTTGACGACTCGATTGAAGCTACTGAAGCTTCTAATCACTTTAAAATGAAGTAGAAGTTTCTTCATTCCTTACGTTCAGTTGTAGAGAAACGATGTGTGCCAATTTAATTGAAAATGCACTTTATTTTATTTTTTAAAGCAATTAATCCTAAAGAAGGGTTTAGTTTTCCCACTGAATATACAATCTCAATTTAAGGGTTGGATATTTTGAAAAAAAAAAGGAAAAACAAAAATACATTGCATTTTATATCAAAATATGAATAATAACTTGCATAAGGGCTTTTATACATATAGAACTGGGTGCAAATAAATGTGTTTGACCCAATTTACCAGTCAGGTTTTGACCGCTGATGAGAAAGTGATTATTAGCTGCTACTTCTCAGTCATTTAAAACGTTTAAAAGGGGCCTCTTCTCTGCAGAACAAACGGAGCGCTGTGGCTGTCCCGTTTTATTCACGTTCAACTGAGATTTCAAGGCCGGCGAAGAAAAGTGCGCTTTACTCTCCCGAGCACAAACAGCCAAGCGTTTTAATTTCACGAGCACAAGTACAAAGACTCAATTACTTTGCAGCTGTAAAACGGATCCACGGTTTGCTTTATGGATATTCACCTTGAGTAGTGAACACAAAGCACGGCGCGCGGCTCGCGCTCACCTGAAGGCTGGTTGGTTATGCTGTTGGCACGTCTCGGTTCAGTGGCGAGCTTATGAAAGGCCTCCCGGGAAAATTGTCCAGAAAGTCGATTTGCAAAGGACTGTGATGCATCTTTTTATTATTATTATTATTATTATTTGAAGACCTTGCTTGTTTTCGTCCACACTCACACAAAAGTATCCGCAACCGTTAAAACTTTGAAATGCGAAACCCTTTCGGTGTGTTTCACGACGATGTCCACAGAATGATTCTGCCACCACCGTGCTTCACCATGAGGACGGTACGGCTGTTTTTCTGCCGCGGTATTTTTAAAATGTTGATTTTGAGCACCTCCTTCACGTGAAAAGCGTGTCTCCTACAAGTTGGGTTGGGTATGGATACTTTCCCCCAGGTCCACTGACTTCATCGATCGAACACACCAAGTGGAATTTTACAACACGATCAAAACGTTCAGTAAAATATTGATGTAGTAGAACTAACCATGTGATCTGACAGTTTCTTTTCCTTCATAATTAT
The DNA here is from genome assembly GCA_010277015.1 of Poeciliopsis turrubarensis. Taxonomy (NCBI): domain Eukaryota; kingdom Metazoa; phylum Chordata; class Actinopteri; order Cyprinodontiformes; family Poeciliidae; genus Poeciliopsis; species Poeciliopsis turrubarensis. The sequence continues at coordinate 6,193 of VMRN01000682.1, read as the reverse complement.
CACACCTGTTAGAAAATACCGCTGCTTCCAACTTTGCGTTGGAAAAGAGACGCAACTGAAAACAAAAAAAAACTGTTGTTTAACGCAACGTTCAATGAATTTTAGTAGATCGCCTATATTTTTTTAATAGACCACCATTTTCTAACACACTAAAATGTTTGTATCTTTCAAGCATCTCCAGAACAAGGCTACTTGTTGAACTTTCAGTCACAGAAGGCAATCTCTTGAGTAAGCAACCAAACAATAGCAGGACATTTCAGAAGCACGATGGGAAAACAACAGAGAGATGCAAACGGGCTCATAGCTGAAATTGGTAGCACCATCCAGGGAACTTAAAGTCTCGTCTCACAGTGTGGAAACGAGACGGGGAAATGGCAGCTTTTTTTAAGCCTCTGCTGCTGCTGCTGCTGCGTTCGGGGCCATTCTGCGAAATCATCTTCCTTCTCCTTCAAACTCTTGCGACGCATTCAGAAAGCCTCTGCACCGCGAGACACTTTCTCACATGCTACTCGGGGATTTCAACAACAGTAGAAAAGCAGGTGGATGATAGTCCTTCTGATCAGAGCCACACGTGAGAGCTGCAGACACGTTTCCTCGTCGGGGTGGGGAGGAGGCCTGCGCTCTGACGCGCAGCGCAGTAAGAGACGAGTTTGGCTGAGGCGAGGTGAACGTCTTCTGGTATTCATCTGGGCACACCGGATCGTTTGCTGGTGTGCAGCCGGCTCGCTGCTTTTAATTGAGAAACCAGAAGAGAAGCAAACTCGCAGAGATTGAGCGTCTGATTCGTCTCCGGAACACCGACCGGCGTCAGAAAACGTCTTCCGTGAGAATATGAAAAGACTTCCCGGTTTGAAATTTGACCTGGGCTATATTATTGAGATCAGCACCCAGTGACATCTGCAACCGACAGATCTCCAGATAAATTGATCTCATAGCAACCGCATCCCCATGACAACCGGGATACACATGCCACGCTGGTGTGCAGAGCGACTGGCTTTGCCAGACTGATATAAGAAAGAAACTTAACTGCATGATTCATCGAGTTTCCGTCCCGAAAAATTTGTGTTTGCATCATTGGCCTCCAACGCCATCCTGCCTGTTGTTCTTGCGCTAATTGCTTTCTGCCCTTTTTCTACTGGATATTCTCCTCCTTATGGTGTGCAGACCCTCTGCAAAAAAAACACATTTTGTTCTGGTTTGAGATCTCAGTCCCTCAAAAAAAAAAAAAAAAAAAAAAAGTGTTTAATGCATACATAAAAAAAAGACAACTTTTCCATAGATGAGATAAGCGTATCTTGACTTTGCCGGTCTATAAACACAGGATGAGTCATTGCTAGAGTAACCTTCCTTATGAAGGCTTTAACTGCCAACATTAAAACATATTTTTTTCAGCTGCGATAATATATTTTCTAAGGTTAAAAAAAAGAACTACAAAGTTTAATTGCTTAAATTGTTGCTGGGCGGCTAAAAATCTGTAAGCAGACCATAAACAATCTTTCAATGCAGTTTTGAACTTCCGCTTTTCCAAATTCCTGTAGCATATAGCTGTGCAGCGATGCTAATGCTAGTCTTTAGGTCAAGTATAATCGGTTCCAGCAATGCTGTTCTTAGTTATGGCCATCAAAATGAAAATGCTGCTGTTAAAAATAGTTTTGACAGCCCACTGATGATATTTTTCTGCTGCTGCTTTTTCCATTATGGCAACATCTACATCCAAAATAACATGACACATGCTACATTTATTTGAATTGTTGCTACGTGAGTAACATTCCTACAATTTTGGAAGCAATCGTCAGTCGGTGTTTCGAATCATTACCTTTCTAACATCCGATATCAGCTAGCTGTGCTGCCTTGTTCATGCTGCAGAGCTAACCTTCACGAAAAGTGATGATCCAGTTTCTTTCGACATTGCGTCTCATAAAATTATTGTATGTATCTACACACTTGCATATGTTTTCTTTTATGTGTACTGTTTCATTTTGAAGAAGTTACTCTGACCTTCACTAACCAACAGAGGGCGCTGCAGCACCCACACATGACGTTGAGAGAAAAGGAAACTTTGAAACTTTGTTTCATCAGAAAGGTTCTAGTGACTTTCTTCTCCAGTTAAATCTCAATGCAAACTGAGATCTGATCAGTAAATTAACCTCACCTGCAATTTTTCAATATAAACTTGTTCTTAAGTCTTGCTCTGCTTTCATAAGTTTTGTAGGATGTCACGTTGTCTTTTTTTTTGTTGTTGTTTTTTCTCACCCCTAATGAAACCCGTAATGCTCCTTTTCTTAAAGAAACAAACAAAAAAAACATTGAGACAATAGATATTTATGTGTGTGTTTATTTTTCATTTGGTTCAATAGTGACTGGCCATGTCGGTATTTCTGACCTTACCCGGTTTCACTAAATATCGAGCACTGCAAAGTTTTGTTGCTGCAGTCAACTCTGCTTCCACCTTACTCTCTTTTTACCTAATAATTTTAGCCAAATACAAACCTGAAGTGACCTGGATTCCAAGTTTTAGAAATATCATGTATTTCACCTTAAAAATCCACATTCAAAAAAATTGCATTATCTCTTCTTCTCTCTATTGTATCATTTTACACAAATATTTCCTTTTTGAAGAGTTCTCAATGAAAATAAACCTGAATGAAAAAGCGATCTACAGCAATCAATTTATATTAACCATCTATCGGTTTCCCCAAGCTTTTCGTTCTGCATCAAAGAACGACGGCAAACGCATGATTTACCATCAAAACATAAAATAAAATTACATCATCTGCACACAACACAACATTCTGAAGAGGCCAGAAATTCGGTTTGGGCCACACGCCAGCAGCACCAGCACAGAGCTGGTAAATGTTTGGCTGTTAACTTTTTTTTTTTTTTTTTTTTTTTGCAAATTAAGAAAAAAAAAAAAAAAAAAAGGAAAGAAATATATTGCTACTGGCTTGTTAGTAGTTAGCAGCAGAACAAGTAGTAAATCTGAGCATTTTTCCAATTTGTAACTAAGTTCTTAACGATTTTCCAGACAAAACTGAATGGGGCATTCATCCAGAACAATCCTGTGGAACAGAAGAGGAAAGGAAAAAGAAAAAGAAAAGAAAAAACTGTTGGAGGCTTTGAAACGGCGAGACACCGAGTCAGCACTTCGTAGAGCCACCTTTCACTGCAATTCCAGCGTCGAGTCTTTTTGCCGTGAGCGTCTGGGAACTTTTGCACGTCGACGAACTGACGTTGTCCCCCTGATTCTTCTTCACAAGAGTTCGGTCGGATTTGGCTTGGAGAGCGTCTGAACCTCAATTTCAAGTGTTTTAAAAGATTCTACGTTGTAACTTGTCATTATGATGATCATTTTCTCCCCATCAGTCTTCTCGTGATCATACCAGCTTCCCTGGGGTGTGCAGACTTTTTCTAAGGTGCTGTGAACACACCCTGTTATTATTATTCTCATATTTATTTTTTTTTTTGCAAATATATCTTTGTGCTGTTTACAAAGCTGACCCGTGTTTCTCTTGGCCGGTGCTTGTCAGCAGCAGTATGACAAGGTCCCTTTTTTTTTTTTTTTTTTTTTTTTTTTTTTTTTATCAGCAGAATCCCTGCTCCAGAGGATTCTGCGTCGTTGCTGCTGACCAATCTAGCAGGTGTGCTTCAGGAATCGTCCACGTTTCTGCCTGATAAAAGAAACCCCCCAAAAAACAAAAAACAACCTATCTGCTCTCGGTTTATCATGACATCAAAGCTTATTTACCCAGAAGTAAAGGTCAGATCCAAATTACAAAGAGCTTCGTGGAATATCTTTCCCGATGGCTACTGTCCCATGGTTACAAACCTTGTTTTCCAAATCATATGACTTGAACCGCTCGGAGCGCAATGGAAAGTCATGGGATTGGCCAGATAAAGAGATACAATTTTAACAAGGCATCTTATGTCCTGCCAAGCAGTACCTTATCTTAAATAGTATCATGATTATGACATAGGAATATTTTTGTCAGCTCTACAAAGTTTTTCTTTGCCTGAGGCGGGGTTGTGAGGGTTGCTTGAAGGCGATCCGTTTTTCATGGACAATGGGCTCCTTCTTTTGTCTGAATAACCCTCAGGGAAGAGGTGGGGTCACGTCAGCGACTGGATAATATCATCTCATTCTTAATCAGCGTCTTATGATGAACCGTTTTGCTTACATACTTAATAAGGCTTAATAGTAATTGTGCAAAAGCTTTGGATGTATTTAAAAGGCCCATTGCTGTCTGTGACTGACGATTACAGAGGCTGCAGTTCACAGTTTCGTTCAGTTAATATGATTCGATCCATATTTTATTCGGACGGTGGCTGGTTCCAGCTCTTTAGCGTACCCTGAAGCGGGTACATGTTGTATTCTGATCCTAAAAAAAATATATATATATAAAAAAAGACCTGCAGCGAGGGTTTCAGTGTAAGTTTGTGTGCAGGTCGGAACAGGGGATCCATTGACTGGTTTAAATCAAATTAGGTTTTATAGAACGTCCATCCATTCTCTATACCTGCTTGCCCTCAATGGGTCCAGCGATCGCTTTTATAAAACATTCAGTCTCTAAATTTGGACATTCTTGCAAATTCTGTTTGGTGCCTGTAAGTCTGGGAATGAAGGAGAAATACATTTCTGAAATAGACACAAAAACCTAATAAATATAATAAATAAATAAATAAATAAATAAATAAATAAATAAATAAAAGCCAGATTTGTCAGAGACATACAGCATCGGAAGTTTTCGTAACCAAATCTATCCTCCCGGAGAGCGTCCTGCAAGTGGGTCACAGAGCTATCTATAGGAGTTCATCAAGTGTCACTAATCCATCGGGTTAGCGGAACGGTCGGTGAAGATCTGAGGTAGAGGTCTTCCAAGGTGTAGCTGCAGACAAGGAAAAAACAAAAAAACCCCAAAAAATCCGAAACCAGCATTTGGTTCTCTTGACCTAACTTTGGTAAAAAGGTTTTGATTGTTGATAGTTTATCGTAGGGGAGCATGGTGGAGACAGCATTATGCTGTGGGGCTGCTTTCCACCTGTTTAGAGTTGTATTCGAAACGTAATCAATGACGTTTCAAATAATGATGGCACTGGGCATAATGTAATGTTTTGATTGCTGATTCTATGTTACATGACTTTGTGTTTTTGCGTTTGTTAAGATGTAAAGCTCTTTGAGATGCCTTGCTGCTGAAATGTGCTATAAATAAAATTTGATTGATTGATTTAGTTGTATGTAAGATATAACATCTTGCAACCTTTTTGACATTTATGCTTATGTTACGACAAAATTTGGAAATGTCTGAAGAGGTCTGAATACTTTTGAAAGGCATTAAAGGAAATTTATGTAACACGTGGAAAAGTAAGTGGTCAAAAGTTTATCTCAAGCTAAACGGCAACTGGTTGAGGACAACTGGATGAAAGTGCTTCAGTGATGACAGAAACACTCACAGAGCAATTACACATTCTGTGTTAATTTGGAGCCATGCATCATGTAAATGAGCAGAAAACAAGACAGTTGTTGCCTCCACTGCAAACGCACCAAAACATGTCAGTTTGGTTGCTTTTGTAGATTATTTTTCATTGTAATTTAGCTTGGCTATGACTAGGAAAATGTTACTTTTGTGCTTCTTGCAGATCAAAATTTATTTCATTTATTTTACTTTAAGAAAACTTGAGCATCTTCACAATTTCTGAGAATGGTCTAGTGCCTTCAGCTTTTGGCAGAAAGTGTAAATGTTGCGAATGCCATGTTAGGAGAGAGGAAAGTCTTTATTTCTTAAAGACTACCGGGGGAAAGCCTCCAGAATCATCGGAGACACTTTGAACTTAGGAAAGTGCTGTTAAAATTAAAAGAAACTTGAGTGAGATGAAAAGAATATCTTTTAAGTGAGCTGAGATATTTTTTGCTATTTTTAGTGAACTCTTTGCAATGCACCTAGTTTTGATGCCCTATACCGTATTGTACCGTACCGTATCGTACTGTACCGTATCATACCGTATCGTATTGTACCGCACCGTACCGTATCGTACCCTATTGTACCGCACCGTACCGTATCGTACCCTATCGTACTGTATCGTACCGTATCGTATCGTACCGTATCGTATCATACCGTACCGTATCATACCGTACCGTATCGTACCGTACGGTACCCTATTGTACCGCATCGTACCGCACCGTACCGTATCGTACCCT
>VMRN01000681.1:0-21407 GCA_010277015.1 Poeciliopsis turrubarensis | reverse complement strand
CTGAGGTCAGACTGAGGTCAGACTGAGGTCAGACTGAGGTCAGACTGCTCCTTCAGCTCTGAACTCTTCCTGCAGTTTTTTGCCGATGTCAAGGAGGCTGAGGAGAGGCTGAGGAAGATGCAGGAAGTGATGAAGAGGAAGTACACCTGCGACCGCTCCGTCACGGTGACTCGGCTGGAGGATCTGCTGCAGGACGCTGCTGTGAGTTCATGGGATTCGGCTCCATCTGAGAATCAAACAGTTTTTAATTGTTTTTATGCTTTTATTCTGGAGTTCTTCATGAGTCTGACACTGCCGGCCGGTCGGGTCCACTTTGGGTTTTAGTCGGCCGCTCAGTATAAAGCTTTGCTGCATCAGCATGTCTATCACATGATAACCCGATATCTCAGGCATCCCTACAATCTATAATTAAGTATCAGTCATAAAGGATATCTGCTCTCTAACTGGATCAGAACTGCTTCTGTTCAGCAGCGTATCGGTTCTGGATCCTGACCTGTTTCTGTTCCAGGACGAGAAGGAGCAGCTGGCTGAGTTTCAAACCCACCTGGAGGGTCTGAAGCGCCGGGCCAAGACCGTGGTCCAGTTAAAGCCCAGGAACCCGGCCAGCGCCACCAAGGGGAAGCTGCCGGTCCAGGCCGTCTGTGACTTCAAGCAGATGGAGGTGAGCAGCCCGTCTGGCCCGGTTCTGACATGTTCTCTGACCCCATTCCGACCTGGTTCTGACCCGGTTCTGACCCGGTTCTGGTCCTCCTGCAGATCACGGTCCACAGAGGAGACGAGTGCGCTCTGCTCAGCAACTCCCAGCCGTTCAGCTGGCGGATTCTGAACGACCGCGGCAGCGAGGCGGCGGTCCCGTCCGTCTGCTTCCTGGTTCCGCCCACCAATAAGGACGCGGTGAACAGCGTCGCAGGGTAAGACTGGCCGGGGGTCAGGGGTCGGGGGCCGGTGGTGGCCCTCAGGATGATGTGGCCCTTAAACTGCAACCTTATGTTTAATAAAAATGAAAATTATTGTTTCAATTTGGTCAGATCACAGAAACAATGACACATGGTAAAACCTTTGAGCCGGTCCGGTCCCCTCTGGTCCGGTCCTGTCCGGTCCCCTCTGGTCCGGTCCGGTCCGGTCCTGTCCGGTCCCCTCTGGTCCGGTCCTGTCCGGTCCCCTCTGGTCCAGTCCGGTCCGGTCCCCTCTGGTCCTGTCCGGTCCCCTCTGGTCCGGTCCTGTCCGGTCCCCTCTGGTCCGGTCCGGTCCGGTCTGCCCCGGTCCCCTCTGGTCCGGTCCGGTCCGGTCTGCCCCGGTCCGGTCCGGTCTGCCCCGGTCCGGTCCGGTCTGCCCCGGTCCCGACCCGCTCTAACCCCGTCTCCCCCAGGCTGGACGGGAACCTGCAGCGCCTGCAGAACCTGTGGCAGACTCTGTTCGTGGACCTGAAGAGCCTGCTGTCCTATCAGTACCTGATGAGGGACGTCCACATCATCAACTCCTGGAACGTCACCATGGTAACGGCACCGCCGCTGGAGGCGGAGCTTCCTCCGCTAGTTCAAACTGTTAGGGTGGTGATGAGAAGATTTAGGAGTTAAATTAACTCTAGTTTGGATAAATGTGACATTTGGGTGAGGAGAAGAAAGAAAACGAGTTTTAATCAAATGATTTAATCAGATTGTCTCAGCCTTTATCATTTCATCACTTTATCATTTCAATGAATGAGACTCTAAGTGAACTCGTCTCTATGGTAAATAATGAAGCCAGAGCTCTCCATCAGTTTCTGGATCAATGTACCTGATTATTTCTGATGATTTCTGATAATTCATTGATCGGCCATGTGATGGTAATGCTCTCTGAGCTGATCAATAATCACTTTGATTATTTTCAATGACTTTAATCATCACAAGTTTCCTGTTTGGAAGATGAAACCAGTAAAACACCATTTAAATGTTTAGAGGTTAAAGCTGAACTGTTGGCATCCCTAACTGGCATAGAACTGGTCCAGCTGGAGATGCTAACGGATGCTAACTGTGGATGCTAATGGATACCAGCTGTGGAGGCTAATGGATGCTAACTGTGGAGGCTAATGGATGCTAGCTGTGGAGGATAACGGATGCTAGCTGTGGATGCTAACGGATGCTGGCTGTGGATGCTAACGGATGCTAGCTGTGGATGCTAACGGATGCTAGCTGTGGATGCTAACGGATGCTGGCTGTGGATGCTAACGGATGCTAGCTGTGGATGCTAACGGATGCTGTGTTTCCTCCAGTTTAAGACTCTGCGGGTGGACGAGTACCGGCTGGCGCTCAGGAACTTGGAGCAGCACTACCAGGACTTCCTGCGGGACAGTCCGGACTCGCAGATGTTTGGGGCGGAGGACCGGATGCAGGTGGAGTCCAGCTACAACCGGGCCAGCCAGCACTACCAGACCATGGTCAGCGCCGCAGAGCAAGGTCCGTTCTGTTCCCTTCATCATCATCATCATTATCATCATCATCATTTCTGGTGAACATGGTGGTTACCTGACAGTGAAATGCTTGTTGGCTTCCTGTTGCAGGCTTCGTCCTGCCCAGAGCAGGTAAGGCAGCGGCAGCTTCTGACTGGCTGAGCAGGAATGAATGCGTTCTGTCGCCTTTCATACTTTGAATCACTGATATTTATAACCTTCACTGATTTAATTCACCCTAACATCACTTATGAGGTTTTCTTGTCTGCATGTTTTACAGCAGCTGATTCTCATCTATAATCAATAACTCTGTAATAACTGGAAGATAAACTCTTAAGTTCTGTTAACGTGTCACTAACATGAAGGATGAAAAACTTGAAGTGGAAAAACTTCCAGAATGTCTTGAAATGAAGAAACAGAGAGAAAGGACCAGCTGCAGACCCTGGAATGGGGCGGGGTCTGTCTGTGGGCGGGGCTTGACATCCAACTCAAAGCGTTTTGATTGGCTAATCCTCCTTTGCTGCAGATGTCTGCTTGGTTCCCCCAGCAGCCCCAGCTTCTCGTGCTGCAGAGACGGTACTTAGCCAGACTCCGTGTTGGTCCTTTAGGGATTTTTAGCAAATTTTTTGCTCAAAACAGAGAGACTCAAAAATCAATAAAAGTTAATGCATATATTGGAAATGTATGATCAATTATTTCTCCATACCTTAAATAATAATCAAATGTCTAAAACTACATTCACTACGAGTCTTTCTCAAACTGTGGTCCGCAGGCGCCTCCTAGTGGCCCAGAAGGTACTGCATGTAAACAATCTTAATTCTGATGAGGTGAGCTAACAGTTAGCTTACCAAAGGATTGTTTAAAATCACCAATAGATAAACGGCTGGAGCCTAAAGAGAAAACCTGAGGAGTCCGAAGGAAGGTTTCTCAGAATGCGGTGGAGACATAGATAGATCTGCAGACATAGATCTGCAGACATAGATCTGCAGACATAGATCTGTGGGAAACAATCAAACAAGATTTTGAGATTGAGTCCATAACAATTTAATTGTTACAAAGTAACTTGGTTAGCGGTATCGCTACACCGCTGGTAGCGATAGCCGGTAGAAGAAGAAGCGTCCGATCCACAGCCGTCGTCACGTAGCAACAGCAGAGGGATATTAACCCGCTTCCCCCACAACCACGTCAAACTGCGACACAACTAGTAAATAACACACACAATAAACACAAAACAGTGTGAATTTACCACGACTGCTGCATGGAAATGTGCGGCACGCTGACCAGCTGCATCTCAGCACCTGCAATAAAATGAATTCAGTTGGACTGTCTAATGGGGAAAGAAAATGTTTTTTCCAAAGCAAATCAAATCTATGTTGTTTGTTTTTTATGATATAAAAAAAATATATAAAATAAAATGTTATTAATGCACAAAACAGTTGCAGTGAAGGATTTTGTTGGTGTGTTTTCTATCATTGGAAGGATAAGAATCCACACTTTCAGAAAGTAACTCAAAACACGAATCGTGGTTTTATCATGGCCAGTCACATTTACCAAACAGCGTCCCCTTCAGGTTAGGAGGAACAACGACAGTGAGTGAAGAGACTCATGTTATGTTAGCGGTTAGCATCTTCAGCCTGGAAAAGTTTGAGAGACTGGAGGAATGAAAGGACATCAGGCCCCTCCCACTCTGTGGTCTGCAGCCGGGGAACTTGGTAATTGCAGTATATGTGTTGACCTCTGACCTCTCCAGAGCGCTGCTCAGGTGTTGCCTGTGTCTCATGCCCCGCCCCCTCCAGGCGATCAGGACGAGTCGCTGCGCCAGACCTTCCTGACCCAGATGAAGGACCTGCGTCTGCGTCTGGAGCGCTGCGAGAACAAAACGCTGACGCGTCTGCGGCAGCCGGCCGACGGCGAGCCGCTGAAGACCTGCGCCGCCAAGACGGCCGAGCAGATGGTACCAGCTGCTTCTGACCCGGATCTGACCAGGTTCTGCTCCGGTTCTGACCCGATTCTGTGTCTGTGCAGAAGGTCCAGGCCGAGCTGGAGGGCCTGCAGAAGGAGCTCAGCGCCGTCTCTGAGAAGACGGAGGCGGTTCTGGCGGGTCCGCAGCCGGCTGGCGCCGGTCCGCTTCTGCGCTCCGAGCTGGACCTGACCCTGAAGAAGATGGAGGCCGTCTACGGGCTGTCCACCGTCTACCTGGACAGGTGAGGACCAGTCATCGTTATCCGGGTTCCAGCATTTATCAGTTTTTAAAAACTGCAGATTTTCTGTCCAAATATTTTCATTTTGTCACAAACTGATAAACTCATATATTTCATGTAAATGTTGAAGAAATGGTCAGTTTTCATCTCTTCTAAAGAGGCTTTCAGCCAGCTGACCAGCAGCTTGCAGAAACAGGTGTGGGAGGGGCTCCACACCGGTTCCTGTTGTTTCCTGATCTGTTTCCGGCATTCCAGGCTGAAGACCATCGACGTTGTGATCAGGAACGCCAACGATGCCGAAGATTCGCTGCAGAGCCTGGAGATGCGCCTGCGGGACGCCGCCAAGGTTCCGGCGTCGGAGCCGGAGGTGGAGGAGCAGCGCGGCCAGCTGAAGGTAGCGACCCGATCCGTCCGGATTCTGCCACGCTGCCGTCTTCCCGGCGCTCCGGCTGACCGCTGCGTCTCTCCGCCCAGGCGCTGCGCGGCGAGGCCGAGGCCGACAGGGCCGTCTTCGATCGGCTGCAGGACGAGCTGAGGCGCGCGGTCGGCGACGGGACGAACCGGATCCACGGCGAACGCGACGACGAGCTGGAGCGGTACCGGGGGCTGGCGGCCGGCCTGCTGGAGCGCCGGCAGAACCTGCTGGTCCAGACGGACCTGCGGCTGCGGGAGCTGCAGCAGCTGCAGCGCCGCATGCGCAGCCACAGGGAGAGCTGCGACTCGCTGAGTCGCTGGCTGGAAGACGTCCGGCGGAGACACCAGGACGTCCAGGACGTCCCCATCGGAGACGCAGCGGCGCTGCGGGACCGGCTGGCCCAGGAGCAGGTGGGGTGTGAAGCAATAAACTATAATACATATATTAACAACTTCTGATCAACTCGCGCATAAAAACACTCAGACAGCAACTGCAGAGACGTTTCTGTAAATATTAATCTCAGCATTTTTTCAGAAACTCCTGGAGGAAATGGAGACGAACCGAGACGCTGTGGACAGTTGCTATAAGAACGCCACAGCGTACATCAACTCCATCAAGGTGAGGTCGCTGAGCGGCTGCTGCCGCCGTCCGGCGGAACCGGAGGTCCGGTCCGGTCGGTCCTGACCCGTTTGGACTTTGTGTTCTGAAGGATTACGAGCTGCTGGTGCTGACCTACAGAGCGCTGCAGGATCCCACAGCTTCTCCTCTGAAGAAACCGCGGATGGAGACGTCCTCCGACGGCGTCATCCAGGAGGTCAGGGGGAGGGGCCTGCGGCAGGGGGAGGGGCTTAGAGTCTGCAGAGGCCTTTGGGTCCAGAACCAGAACCTGATGTGTCTGTGTGTCTGCAGTACGTGTCGCTGCGGAGCCGCTACAGCGAGCTGATGATGCTCGCAGCACAGAACGTCCGCTTCGTCTCCGACGCGCAGCGCCGCCTGGAGGCCGACCAGGTGAGCGCAGCTCGCGCCGACCGGGCCGTTTGGACCCGCGGGTCCGGCCGAAGGAACCGGTTCCCGCCCCACCGCGGTGAAACCGTCCGTCCTCCGTGTCGCCCATGTGACCCGGTCGGCAAACAGGAAGCCGGCGGGTCACATGGCCGGCTGGCTCCGCCCCTTCCTGCCAGTTCTCCTTGGTTTCTAACTTTCTCTTCTGTTTGGCTCCTCTGACCTGCTGCATGGTGAATGTTCCCCAGCACACAGGTATTTAACAACCACATCACTTCCTGTCTGTGGGGAAAGTGCAGAAACCTCAGAAATCTTTCAGATTTCCTATTATTGAAATATTGATTAGTTTTTAAATCTGTAATTTTGGTTTTGATCGTCTTATTTTAATTAAGTTTTTAGTTTTTTTCTGAAATAAAATCTGAGCTTCCTTATTTCAGAATTATTCACTTTTTAATGTTTATGAACTTGAACGGATCCAACAAACCGTAATGGTACCAAGAAGGTCCGGTTCAGAGCTGCTGGTTCCGACCCGGTCCAGCAGGTTCCACTAGTTTCTGAGAGGAACCAAGAGCCCGAGTGCCGCGTTCTGCAGAGACACTTTAAAGCGGGACACCAGAACCAAACGGGAAACTTTATGGTTCCTCCTCAGCTGGACCGGACCAGAACTTTGTATCAGCAGGGCGGTCCAGAACTGAACTGCAGATCTGATCTGGTTCAGAGATCTGCTTGGGGGAATCTGGAGGATCTGATGGTTTCTAGATGCTGAACTTCTTTGTTTCGTTCTCCTGCCTGCGTGTTGCCTTCATGTCCTCAGTCAGTGTGGGATTTCTCATTTGTTCTCCATTTGCTGCTCAAAATCAGTTTTGTTCAAACTGCTGGGAGTTTGGGTTTCAGTTTTTTCCATGACTGCATGATGCTGAGAACTTCCTGCTGGGTATTTTAAGCTGTTCATCAAAAATCCATTTCAAGAGTTTTTGGTGTAAAGCAGCAACATGTGAGTCGGTCTGAACCGTTTGGGTTTGACATCAAGATGGTTCGGAGATGAAGGAAGAATATTTCTAAACATCTGATATCTGGAGGTTTGTGTGAAACTAAACAGAACCCTGCTGGTTTTAGGTTCTGGCCCGGTACCAGAATCCTCCTGGAGGCCGACTTTGGCTTTAGAAGGAAAGCTGGAGCGAGGAGAGAAACGTCTGACTGCAGCATAAACTCTACTCAGAACTCAGAAATCAGCTGGACCAGATGCAGATCACCCACATACTGGACATGATGTGGTCTGCTGTCCAGCAGGGGGCAGCAGAGCCGGGTCGGAGGCAGGGACGGGCGGCCCCTTCCTGGAACCGCTGGACGTTACCGCCCGATTTCAGTCGGAATGTCACGTTCCGACTGAAATCCGTTTGAAAAGCATCAGGTCCAGGAACCGGTCCGAACCGAACCGCCGGACTCCGCTTTGGAAAGAAAAAAGGTTTTATGCTGTTCAGACGTCATAACATATCAGAAACTGGACGACCCCAACGTTTCCATCGCTGAATAAATGATTAATCTGGATTATAGTTTATTCCCTGAACTGCCTGTTTAGTTTATGAGGAGAAAGTTGAAGATCAAACTTTCATAAAACCTCAGCTTCAACCCTGCAGCTGGTTGTTTCCTGAAGTTTCAGAAAGAAAATAAGAGTTTCCAGCATTTTGATGCCAAAGCCAAATGTTTTCAGACTGTAACCCTAATCTGCTGCCTGCTCCCTGAGTTCATCTTTACAATGATCAGCTAATGAAGGAAAACGTGAAGCAAGTGAGCAAAGTGTCAGTGGGTCCTGCATGTTCCACTTCCTCCCTGCTGCTGGTAACTTCCTCCTCAGCAGCTCAAACTTCCTCTAATGAGGATCCTGGTGAGTTAAACCAGGACAGAACTGGAGCGTGCAGGATGCCGGGGCCCTCGCCGGGGCCCACGCCGGGGCCCTCCCAGGGGCCTTCACAGGGGCCCCCGCAGGGGCCCTCGCTGGGGCCTTCACAGGGGCCCCCACTGGGGCCCTCACAGGGGCCCTCCCAGGGGCCTTCACAGGGGCCTTCACAGGGGCCCCCGCAGGGGCCCACGCCAGGGCACGCCGGGGCCCGCCGGGGCCTCCACAGCACGCCCCAGATTTCATGTTTTTAGCTTTTTTCAGATTTATTCTTTTTTCCTGACATAAATATCTGAAGATGACAAAACACGTCATCATTATCTTGAGTTTCATTTTGTTAAAATCAAACGTTTTGAAGTAAATGCATTAATATTTGATGAGAAGTGAGAATAAACCACACTTTTTCTCTTTATCTCAAGATATAAAAATCTGTTTGTTGATTTTCTTTCTGCACTAAATGAAACTTGTTTCATGCCAGATTGTTTTGTTTCTTGACAAAACCTCCTAGAAATGATTTCACGGAGTCTGATCTCTAATGTTCTTCCTCTTTGCTTGAACCCAACCAGAAAACATCGGAGCAGCTGAAAGAAGAGGAAAGGAGGAAGCTGGCCGAGGTTCAGGCCGAGTTGGACAAGCAGAAGCGGCTGGCTGAAGCTCAGGCTCAGTCGGCAGCCAGAGCGGAGCAAGAGGCGCAGGAGCTGAAGCTGCAGATGCAGCAGGAGGCCAGCAGGAGGCAAGGCGCGGCCGCCGACTCCGAGCAGCAGAAGAAGAACATCCAGCAGGAGCTGCAGCAGCTGAGGAGTCTGTCGGAGCAGGAGGCCAGGTCCAAGAGCCAGCAGCTGCAGGAGGCGCTGGACAGCCGCTCCAAGATCGAGGAGGAGATCCGCCTGGTCCGCGTCCAGCTGGAGACCACCATGAGGCAGAAAACCTCCGCCGAGTCCGAGCTGCAGAGCCTCCGGGACCGGGCCGCCGAGGCCGACGCGCTCCGCAGGGCCGCTCAGGAAGAGGCGGAGCGGCTCCGCAGGCAGGTGGCAGAGGAGACCCGGAAGAAGAAAACCGCAGAGGAAGAGCTGAAGCGCAAAGCAGAAGCCGAGAAGGAGGCGGCCAAGCAGAAGCAGAAAGCCCTGGAGGAGCTGCACAGGTTCAAAACGCAGGCGGAGGAGGCAGAGCGCCGCGTGAAGCAAGCCGAGGAGGAGCAGCTGAGGCAGGTCAAGGTAGTGGAGGAGGTGGCACAGCGGACCGCCGCCACCCAGATGCAGACCAAGGCCTCGCTGTTCACCGAGACGACCACCCAGCTGGAGGAGTCGCTGAAGAAGGAGCAGGGCGCGGTGCTGCAGCTGCAGGAGGAAGCCGAGCGGCTCAGGAAGCTGCAGGACCAAGCCGACAGAGCCAGGCAGCAGGCGGAGCAGGAGCTGGAGACGTGGAGGCAAAAAGCCAACGAGGCGCTGCGCCTACGGCTGCAGGCCGAGGAGGAAGCCCAGAAGAAGAGCCAGGCTCAGCAGGAGGCCGAGCGGCAGAAGGTCGAAGCCGAGCGAGACGCCAAGCGAAGGACCAAGGCGGAGGAGGCGGCGCTGAAGCAGAAGGACAGCGCCGAGACGGAGCTGGAGAAGCAGCGGCAGTTCGCCGAGCAGATCGCTCAGCAGAAACTCTCTGCAGAGCAGGAGTGCATCCGCCTCAAGGCCGACTTCGAGCACGCCGACCAGCAGAGGGCGCTGCTGGACGGCGAGTTGCAGCGGCTGAAGAACGAGGTCAGCGCCGCAGAGAGCCAGAGGAAACAGCTGGAGGACGAGCTGGCCAGGGTCCGCGGAGAGATGGACACCCTGCTGCAGATGAAGGTCAAAGCCGAGCAGGAGACGCTGTCCAAGACGGAGAAGAGCAAGCAGCTGCTGGAGTCGGAGGCTCTGAAGATGAAGCAGCTGGCCGAGGAGGCGGCGCGGCTCCGAGCCGTCGCCGAGGACGCCCACAGGCAGCGGCAGAGGGCCGAGGAAGAGGCGGCGCGGCAGAGGGCCGAGGCAGAGAAGATCCTCAAGGAGAAGCTGGCCGCCATGGACGAGGCCACGCAGGTGAAGACGCAGGCAGAGATCGCCCTGAAGGCCAAGGAGGCCGAGAACGAGAGGCTGAAGAGGAAGGCTGAGGAAGAGGCGTATCAGAGGAAGCTGCTGGAGGACCAGGCCGCCCAGCACAAGCAGCACATCGAGGAGAAGATGAGTCAGCTGAAGGGCTCGTCTGAGTCCGAGCTGCAGAGACAGAAGACCGTGGTGGAGGAGACTCTGAGGCAGAAGACGGTGGTGGAGGAGGAGATCCGCATCATCAGGCTCAACTTTGAGAAGGCAGCGAAGGAGAAGGCCAGCCTGGAGCAGGAGCTGAAGAAGCTGAAGGACGCTGCAGAGCAGACGCAGAAGAGCAGGCTGAAGGCCGAAGAAGAGGCAGAGAAACTGAAACAACTGGCAGCAGAGGAGGAGAAGAAGAGGAAGGAAGCTGAGGAGAAGGTGAAGAGGATCGCTGCAGCAGAAGAAGAGGCGGCTCGCCAGTGCAAGGCCGCTCAGCAGGAGGTGGAGCGGCTCAAAAAGAAGGCGGAGGAAGCCAATCAGCAGAGGAGCAACGCCGAGAAAGAGGCGGAGAGGCAGGTGGTCCTGGCCAAGGAGGCGGCGCAGAAATGCAGCGCTGCAGAGCAGAAGGCCCAAAACGTCCTGAGCAAGAACAAGGAGGACGTCCTCGCTCAGGAGAAGCTCAGAGACGAGTTTAACAATGCAAAGAAGCTCGCCCAAGCCGCCGACAAGGCCAAAGAGAAGGCAGAGAAAGAGGCGGCGTTGCTTCGCCAGAAAGCCGAGGAGGCAGAGAAGCAGAAAAAATCTGCAGAAGAAGAAGCGGCGAAACAGGCCGAGGCTCAACGACACGCAGAGAGACTGAGGAAGGAGGCGCAGGAGGAGGCGTCGCGGCGGGCTGCGGCCGAAACCGCGGCGCTTCAGCTGAAGCGGCTGGCGGACGCAGACATGGCCAAACACAAGAAGGAGGCGGAGCAGGCGCTGAAGCAGAAGTCTCAGGTGGAGAAGGAGCTTTCAGCCGTCAAGCTGCAGCTGGAGGAAACTGACAAGCAGAAGGAGCTTCTGGACGCCGAGCTGCAGAGAGTTAAAGGAGAAGTCGACGATGCCGTCAAACAGAAAGTGCAGGTGGAGCAAGAGCTCTCCAGAGTCAAGAATCAGATGGACGAGCTCCTCAAAGTCAAACTGAAGATCGAGGAGCAAAACCGCCTCCTCATGCAGAAAGACCAAGACGACACCCAGAAGTTGCTGCAGGAGGAGGCAGAGAAGATGCAGCACCTGGCAGCGGAAGCCGCTCGCCTCGCGGTGCAGGCTGAAGATGCTGCCAGGCAGAGGCAGGCGGCTGAGGCAGACCTCGCTGAGCAGAGAGCGCTGGCTGACAGGATGCTGAAGGAGAAGATGCAGGCCATCCAGGAGGCCACAAGACTGAAGGCTGAAGCTGAGGAGCTGCAGAAGCTGAAGGACCAGGCCCAGGAGACGGCTAAAAAGCTACAGCAGGACAAACAGCAGATCCAGCAGCGCCTCCATAAGGACACCCAAGATTTCCAGAAGTCTCTGGAAGCGGAGCGCTCCAGGCAGCTGGAAGCGTCCGCTGAGGCCGAGAAGCTGAAGCTCCGAGTCTCGGAGCTCAGCGCCGCCCAGACGAAAGCCGAGGACGAGGCCAAGAAGTTCAGGAAGCAAGCCGATGAGGCTAAAGCTCGTCTGCAGGAGACCCAAAAACAGGCAACGGAAACCGTGGTGCAGAAGCTGGAGACGCAGAGGCTGCAGAGCACCAGAGAGGCCGACGGGCTGAAGAGAGCCATCGCTGAGCTGGAGGACGAGAAGAAGAAGCTGAGAAAAGATGCTGAGGAGCTGCAGAAGAAAACCCAACAGGTAGAGTTCTTCAAATGCACAAACTAATGAGATGTTGATGTTCAGTTCATGGCTGGAAGTCATGAGTGATTTTCTCTGACCAACTTTACCTTCCCGTCGTCTGACAGATGGCGACCGCCCAGCGGGAGCAGATTGAGCAGCAGAAGGTCGTCCTTCAGCAGTCGTTCCTCAGTGAGAAGGAGCTGCTGCTGAACAGAGAGCGAGCCGTCGAAGACGAGAAGAAGAAGCTGGAGAAGCAGTATGAGGAGGAGGTGAAGAAGGCCAAGGCGTTCAAAGAAGAACAGGGGCGTCAGCGCGCTCTCATGGAGGAGGAAAGGAAGAAGCTGCAGGCCGTGATGGACGAGGCAGTGAAGAAGCAGAAAGAGGCAGAAGAAGAGATGAAAGCCAAGCAGAAGGAGGTGGAGGAGCTTGAGAAGAAGAGGCTGGAACAGGAGAAACTCCTGGAGGACGAGAACAAGAAGCTCAGAGAGAAACTCCAGAGCCTGGAAGGAGCTTCTAAAACAGGAACGACCAAAACTAAGGAAATGGAAGTTCAGACGGATGACGTTCCCGAGGAGCAGCTGGTCTCCATGACGATGGTGGCGACAACCAGGAAGGTTCTGAATGGTGCGGTCGAGGAGGACAGGGTGAAGAAAGATGGAGCATCCCCCGACGCATTTGATGGAGTCAGAGAGAAGGTTCCTGCAGAGAGACTCTTTGACCTCGGCGTCCTCACCAAGAAGGACATGGACAAACTAAGAAAAGGCAAAGTCACCGTGCAGGAGCTGGAAAAGACGGACAAAGTTCGATCGTGTCTAAAGGGCCAGAACTGTGTCGGAGGCATCCTGACTCCATCTAAGGAGAAGATGAGCATCTACAACGCCATGACAGAAAACAAGATCACTCCAGACTCTGCCGCCATGCTCCTGGAATCTCAGGCAGCTTCGGGCTTCATTGTTGACCCGCTGACAAATAAACTTCTGTCTGTAGACGAGGCTGTTAAGGAGGAGATAGTCGGTCCTGAGCTCCACGACCGGCTGCGTTCTGCTGAGCGTGCAGCCACTGGCTTTAGAGATCCGTACACTGGAGCCAGAATCTCTCTGTTTGAGGCCATGAAGAAGGGCCTCGTTGATAAAGAGCAAGCCACCAGATTCCTGGATGTGCAGCTCGCCACAGGTGGGATAGTGGATCCCGTCAACAGTCACAGAGTCCCGCTTCCGGCAGCTTACAAGCAAGGCCTCTTTGACGCAGACATGAACAAGAAACTCACGGATCCCACTGAAGAGTCCAAGTTCTTCACTGACCCCAGCACTCAGGAGCCACTCACCTACAAACAGCTGCTGGAGAAATGCACCAAAGACCCAGACTCCGGCCTGCTGATGTTACCGGTGACGGAAAGAGCCGGTCAGAGAGAGAGAACCTACACGGACATGGAGACTAGAGAGGTGTTCAGCAGATCCAGTGTTGATGTTCCGTTTGGAAAGTTTAAAGGAAAGGCTGTCACCATCTGGGAGGTGATAAATTCAGAGTATTTCACAGAGGAGCAAAGAAGAGAACTGATCCGTCAGTACAAGACAGGCAAGATCACCGTAGAGAAGGTCATCAAGATCGTCATCACTGTCGTGGAAGACAAGGAGAAGGACAGTGGAAATGTCTTCAATGGTCTGAGGGCTCCAGTGAGCGCCGCTGAGCTGCTAGAGTCTAAGATCATAAACAAAGACTTGTTCAACAAGCTGAGCAACGGGAAGATCTCAGTGAAAGAAGTTTCCGAGATGGATGCTGTGAAGAAGGCCCTGCAAGGAACGCCCAGCATCGCAGGTCTCCTGAATGAACCAACCAGAGAGAAAATGCCGTTCTATCAAGCCTTGAAAGAGGAGTTGCTCTCCCCAGAGACGGCTGTGAATCTCCTCGAAGCTCAAGCGGCAACAGGATTTCTGATAGATCCCGTGAAAAATGAGCGTATGCCTGTTGATGAAGCTGTTAAATCAGGTCTTGTTGGTCCAGAGCTTCACGAACGCCTCCTGTCAGCAGAGCGAGCCGTCAGCGGCTACAGGGATCCCTACACGGGGAAAAAGGTGTCCGTTTTTGAAGCCATGAGCAAAGGCCTCGTAAAGAAAGACCAAGGCATCCGTCTGCTGGAAGCTCAGCTCTCAACAGGAGGAGTTATCGATCCCATTAAAAGCTGTCGCATCCCTAGCGAGGTCGCCTGCAAGCGAGGATACTTTGATGAAGAAATCGACAAGACTCTGAATCGAAACACAGACGAGACAAAAGTTTTTTATGATCCCAACTCACAGCAGGATGCCACCTACGCCCAACTCATGTATAAATGTGTCACAGACAAAGAAACTGGATTACCATTACTTCCTCTGTCAAAGAAGGCTCCAAAGCCCAAGGAGGACAAACAAATAACAGAGGCCAAAATGAAAGAGGCCCTAAGCCAGAAGACGATGGAGCTGGAATATGGACCCTTCAAAGGAAGAAAAGTCACAATTTGGGAAATCATCAACTCTAAGTATGTCACTGAGGAACAGAGACTGGAGCTGATCCGTCAGTACAGGATGGGACTAGTCACAATCGAGAAGCTCATAAAGATTGTGATCACAGCCATTGATGAAAAAGAGGACAAAGCAAAGGAAGAAGCTTGTTTTGAAGGCCTGAGAGAACCAGTCACCGCCAGCTCTCTGTTTGACTCCAACATCATTGACAAGGCCACATTTGACCAACTCCAGCAGGGCAAGAAGGCTCCCAAGGAGGTTGCTCAAACTGACAAAGTCAGAAAGTACCTGCATGGCACTGACCGCATCGATGGCGTCGCCATGGAAGGCTCAGATGAGAAGCTCAGCATTTACGAAGCGATGAAACGGCGTGTTTTACAGCACAGCACTGGACTGGCTCTTCTTGAGGCCCAAGCTGGTACCGGATTTATAACTGATCCAGGAAAAAAACAAAAGTATTCAGTGGATGATGCTGTGAAGGTTGGAGTTGTTGGTCCTGAGCTTCATGAGAAACTTCTGTCAGCTGAAAAAGCAGTGACAGGATACAAAGACCCATATACGGGCAACAAGATCTCCCTGTTCCAGGCCATGAAGAAGGAACTGGTGCTGAGGGAGCAAGCTATTCCTATTCTAGAAGCTCAGATCACAACTGGTGGAATAATCGATCCAGTCAGCAGCCATCGAGTTCCCAATGATGCAGCCATCCAGCGTGGCTGCTTCAGCAAAGAAATGTTGAAATCATTCAGCGAGCAGACAGGCGACATCAAAGGCTTCACCAACCCCAACACCAATGAACGGGTAACCTACAGCCAGCTGCTGGAGAAATGCAGAAGAGACCCCAACACCGGTCTGTGCTACCTGCCTCTGTCAAAAGTTGAAGCTCCTGCAGTGACTGAGAAGTCCTATGAGTACACAGAGGAGCAAGCTCAGCAAGACCTCGCCAACACTCAGATTGAGATCCCTCATCAGAGCTTTGCAGGAAAGAGCTTGACCATCTGGGAGGTGATGAACTCAAACATGCTTCCTGAAGAGGAGAGGCGGCGGCTCCTGGAGCAGTACCGCTTGGGCCAAATCACAAAGGAAAGGATGCTCATCATCATCATCGAAATCATTGAGCAAAGAGAAACTCTGAAGCTGGAGCAGAGCATGTCATGTGACGTGATCAGGAGAAGGGTTACTATCGAAGACCTGTACAGCGCTCGGATTATTGACCTGCAGACGTACAACCTCCTGAAACAGGAGAAGATGAGCGTCCAGGAGGTGATGGAGATGCCGTCAGTGAAGCGGCACCTCTTCGGAACAGGTTGCATTGCAGGAATTATGTCAGACAGTCCTCCTAAAATCAGCATTTACCAGGCTATGAAGAACGGCCAGATTAAGCCTGAAGTCGCTGTGAAACTTCTGGAGGCGCAGGCAGCAACAGGATTCGTGATCGACCCTGTAAAAGATGAGCTCCTGACCGTTGATGAAGCTGTACGTAAGGGCCTTGTTGGGCCTGAGATCCACGACAAACTGCTTTCAGCTGAGCGTGCAGTAACAGGATACAAGGATCCATACAGCGGAAAAGTCATTTCTCTCTTCCAGGCCATGAAGAAAGACCTGATTCCTGAAGAATATGCCTTGAGGCTTCTGGAAGCCCAGAATGCCACTGGTGGACTGGTGGATCCGGAGTACTACTTTCACCTTCCCCTAGATGTGGCCATGCAGCGGGGCTACATTAACAAAGAAACCCTTGACAGGATAACTGAACCGACAGCGGACATCCGAGGTTACATTGACCCAACAACGGATGAGAAACAGACTTACGCTCAGCTGCTGAAGAGATGCAGAGTCGATAAAGAAAGCGGACTCCGGCTGCTTTCCCTGGGAGACAGACGACTTCTCTTCAAGGGTCTCAGAAAAACCATCCCTGCAGATGAGCTCCTCCGTTCACAGATCATTGACCAAAAGACCTACAGCGAGCTTATTGAAGGCATCGTCACAGTGGAGGAGGTCAGCAGAGATCTGAAGAAGTACCTTGAGGGCACCAGCTGCATAGCAGGCGTTTATGTCGAATCTACCAAAGACCGTCTTTCTATTTACCAAGCAATGAAGAAGAACATGATCAGGCCAGGAACCGCCTTTGAGCTGCTTGAAGCTCAAGCTGCTACAGGATATGTGATTGACCCCATCAAGAACCTGAAACTGAATGTCACAGAGGCTGTTAAAATGGCCGTTGTTGGCCCAGAGTTTAAAGACAAACTCCTCTCAGCTGAACGAGCCGTCACAGGCTACAGAGACCCTTACTCTGGCCAGGTCGTCTCTCTGTTCCAGGCTATGAAAAAGAATCTGATTCTGAAAGACCATGGCATTCGCCTGCTGGAGGCCCAGATCGCTACCGGGGGGATCATCGATCCCCAGGAGAGCCACCGTTTGCCTGTTGAAACGGCATATGAACGTGGCCTCTTTGATGAGGAAATGAACACAATTCTCACTGATCCCTCTGATGACACAAAGGGCTTCTTTGACCCAAACACAGAGGAAAACCTCACCTACCTGCAGCTGATGGAGAGATGCATGACAGACCCAGAGACCGGCCTTCGTCTCCTGCTGCTGAAAGAGAAGAAACGCGAGAGGAAGACGTCCTCCAAGTCTTCGGTTCGTAAGCGACGGGTTGTCATTGTCGATCCAGAATCAGGCAAAGAGATGTCCGTTTATGAAGCGTACCAAAAAGGACTGATTGATCACCAGACCTACATAGAGCTTTCAGAGCAGGAGTGTGAGTGGGAGGAGATAACGATAACCTCCTCGGATGGAGTCGTAAAGTCCATGATCATCGACAGAAGGTCTGGACGGCAATATGACATTGACGACGCCATCACAAGAGGCCTGATAGGTAAGTCTGCTCTGGATCAGTACCGAGCTGGAACCCTGTCCATCACAGAATTCGCAGACATGCTGTCTGGAAACATGAGCGGCAGTAGATCACGCTCATCCTCCTTTGGCTCCTCTTCCTCCTACACCGCCAGCCCGGTGCCTTCCATAAAAACACCCGCAACCACATGGAACGACCCAACTGAAGAGACCGGGCCTGTGGCCGGGATACTGGACACAGACACACTGGAGAAGGTTTCAATCACAGAGGCCATTCACCGAAATCTTGTGGACAACATAACAGGTCAAAGGCTGCTGGAAGCTCAGGCCTGCACTGGAGGGATCATTGACCCGAACACAGGAGAGAAGTTCTCTGTGGCTGATGCAATGAATAAAGGGTTGGTGGATAAGATCATGGTGGACCGCATCAGTTTAGCCCAGAAGGCGCACAATGGGTTTGAAGATCCCCGAACTAAGAGCAAAATGTCTGCTGCTCAAGCTCTGAAGAAAGGATGGCTTTACTACGAAGCCGGACAGCGGTTCCTTGAGGTCCAGTATCTCACCGGTGGGCTGATTGAACCAGATGCTTCTGGCAGAGTCTCCATCGATGAGGCTGTGAAGAAGGGCACCTTAGACGCCCGCACCGCCCAGAAGTTACGAGATGTCAGCGCGTATTCCAAGTACCTCACCTGCCCCAAAACCAAGCTCAAGATCTCCTACAAGGACGCCATGGAGAGAAGCATGATCGAGGAGGGAACCGGTCTGCGGCTGCTCGAAGCTTCGTCTCAGTCCACCAAAGGCCTTTACAGTCCGTATAGCATCAGCGGCTCTGGCTCTGCGACCGGATCCCGCTCTGGTTCCAGAACCGGGTCCAGATCCGGCTCCAGGAGAGGAAGCTTTGACGCCACAGGGTCGAGTTTCACAACAACCTTCTCTTCATCATCCTTCGGTTCGCCGAGCTACAGCCGGCGGTACTGAGCAGGAGGCGGAGCAACGCTCACCAGGCGCCTGCATCCCTGTGGAATAAAGACCTCCTTTATTCTGCTCTGCATGGGGGTGTTGCAAAACTTTCCTTTGTCCATCAATATATTCATTCACTTTATTGTATATTTTACACTCAATGCACCTCATCAAATCCATTATCATGCACTGTAAGCAGTACAGCCGACCACCTGCAGCCTACCTGACTAACAATTTTAAAATAAGCATCTAGTCTTCCAGAAACACTCATTTATTTCCTAGAAAAATTGTTAGCAGAACCAGATTGGATGTACAAACTAGGGTTTCTGAACATGTGTATATTTCTGAAAGGACGAAAAGCTTCTCTGCAGAGCAGAATGTGGAGTCTATCGATAGTCTGCTTCAAGAACGCCAAGCTTCAAGATCTTCTCTCTCATGGGCCACACTGCCACATTCACTCTAGAACCCAACTTCATCACAATAAACCCTGCAGTCGGAGCAACATGTGCACACCCTGACATGGACACATAGCAAGAGAGACCTGGGGACACTTTGACCAACACCGATAAATCCCTGCCGTTCTGGATGGCAGAAAGGTAAATCTAGAGAGAAGCATTTCTGATCTGATGCCAGATTGTTGGAATCTGATGTTTTGTTCTGTTCCAGGAACCTTCAGCCTTCAGCGCTGGAGTCCAGCGGACGCTGCTCCTCAGGATGAAACTCTGCTCTGCTGCTCGGTCCGGTTGCTTAGCAAACGCTCCTCGCCTTTCACTGGGACAAGCTGCAGACCTCAAACTGGTGCCTGACTGACAGGTGAGCAGGTTTCCAGTCTGGCTGCAGAAGAAATACCGAAAATTATTAGCCAAGATTGAGATCATATGATTGACTTTTTTCTTTCCCGGGGCGATGTATGGCGACTGTAGCGATGACTAGTAAAAACGTTTCTTTGAGAAAGATCTTCAAGCTTCGCAGCTCAGCCAGTTTTTATATTTGACACCACAAAGCCTCGTTTGATGGTAGCTCTTCTTTGTAAAGCAGCACATTTGATCTAAAGCTCCTTTTATTTTCATACTCTATATTTCTGCTTTGCATGATTTACTAACGTATTAAAGACATGACAGCTATATCCTTTAGAAGCTGATTTTTTTGCTGTGTTTGAGGTTTGAAGGATGTGTTTTAGAGAGGAGTCATCAGCCTAGTTTGGTGTATTTATAACTAAATGGGACGAGAACATTTATTGTTACACCTTAAGCCTGTAAATAAACACAAAAATGAAAAGATCTAAATCTGTTTCTTTATTTTTGTTTTGTTTGCTGTATGAATAAAAACTGAAAAATCACTGCTCAAGTAAACATACAAAGTTTAGTTGTTCTAATAAATGTAGGTCAAATGAAACTATTCAATTTAAAAAGATGAAACGACGTCCAGGTCTCAAAAACTGCTGTTGAAATGATATGTTGTCCCGTTTTCCACCTGAAATATCAATCAACCTACAATATTAAAATACATTTTTGGGGGATTTAAAGGTTGTCATTGAGAATAGTTACATTTTTACAAAGTTGTCAATTATTATTATTATTATTATTATTATTATTATTATTATTATTATTATTATTATTATTATATTTGTGTTGTCAGAAGTGTCGGAGTTTACTTCCTATCATCAACACTAAGAATATTATAAATTGCCACATTTTTCATTTGAAACAGATAATCATTATAATAATGACTTATTTCCTAGTAAGTCATACAGATTAAAGGCAAACTTTAGATCTTTGGACAAAACAATAGTCTGCTTCCCAGATATGTAAAAATAATAAAAATTTATACTTTTGCATTTTTTTCTTTTAACCTGAAATATTTTATTAATATTTTTCATATTTTGGAGATTTTAACGATGTAAAGTCTCATATGCTTAAAAGTTTCAGCTGTTTTACAGAAGTTATAAAAAATAAAGATAAAAATTAAAAAAAGTATTATGTTGCATTAAAATATTCTGCAAATCTTCCATAAGATTTGTTAATGTGCGGTTGTCTTTGTTCCTTATGTATTTTTGTTGGAAATGAAGCTATTTCTATTAATGACTCACCCTGTCATCGGTTGCTATGGAGAAACAGATTTGAAAGTGGTCGGATTTCATCTGACACCTTTGAATTTCCAGGCGATGTAGAAGTGATGATGTTCAGTACTTTATATTTTAGATGACACCTGCAACCGTCTCAATCTGAGGCTTTTGCTGAAATGTGGATTTAGTTTTATATTTTCCATAAAATCAGATTTTTCATCTGCAGCTGTTTTGAACTCATGTTTTGCATAAATGCATAAAAATAAAATAAATTGCTGCACAGAATAAAAATCGTTAAAGATGAATGTTTATTGTGACTAAATCTGATTATGTTCCGTTTTGATGACCAGAAACACATTCAGATACTTTTCATATTTTTATTTACTTTATTTAATGCTAGCCTGAGAAAGGCTTGCTTTAATAAATGTCGTAAAATGACCATAAATTTGCCATTTTTGGTTGGAACCAGTTTTATTATTGTTCTGATAGAGCCATGAGGGTCACGTGACTCCATCGTGGTTCCGGCGCCTGATTCCAGCCAATCAGGCGCCGGGACCCACGTGGGGCTTCCCGCCCCGGCTCCGCACCTGGACTGGGTTGGAATCCCCGCAGCTGGTGCCATGGTGACGAGCGCGGCCTCTGATTGGTCGGCTCGGTGGGACATTGATACTTTCCCAGCGAGACTCGACGGTGATTTAAAAGTAAACCCGAGCGGTTCGGACGACTCCCGCCATGTCCGAATCGCGGCAGCCCAAATGCTCCCGGTGCCGGCACCACGGCTTCATCATCCGGAAGAAGGGCCACAGCAGGTGCTGCCCGTTCTCCGGCTGCCAGTGCTGGAAGTGCGGCCTGATCACCCGGCGGACCCAGGTCAACGCGCTGCAGCGGAACCTGAGCAGAACCCGAGACCGGGCCCGGAACCCGAGGAACCCGACGGCCGCGGGAGACCCCGCTGCTGCCGCTGGGACGCGGGATCCGGACGGTCTGGGTCCAGATGTCCGGGACCAGCGGCCGGACCCGCGAGGAGAGCCCGGTTCCGGTCCGGACGGCAGAGAGGTTCTGACCTGTAAGACGACATTCAGTTAAAAACCTGTTTTTATACAAACTACCGTTTTTCTGCACATTTGAGCAAAAAGACAAACATTAAACATTTATTGTATTTTTATTGACTTTAGTGTAAAAAACTGATTTTATG
>VMRN01000680.1:0-21456 GCA_010277015.1 Poeciliopsis turrubarensis | reverse complement strand
CCCTCACCGTGTGGACCCAGACGAGAGATCGGAGCGGACCGGACCGGATCGGATCGGACCGGACCGGATCGGACCGGATCGGTTTGGATCGGACCGGATCGGATCGGATCGGATCGGTTTGGATCGGAGCGGACTGGACCGGATCGGATCGGAGCGGACTGGACCGGATCGGATCGGACCGGACCGGACCGGATCGGACCGGATCGGTTTGGATCGGACCGGACCAGATCGGACTGGTCCGGTCCGATCTGGACCAACCAATGGTCCAGAACGCTGCTGCTGCTGGAGTACTGACTAGAAACAGGAAGAGGGAGACGCCACCCGGTTCTTCAGTCCTTCGCTGCTGCTAGTTTATGAATCACTGAACGGGTTAAAGTTCTGCTGCTGGTTCTGGTTTTGTTCTTCATCAGAATCAGAACCAAACATGGAGAAGCAGCTTTCAGCTTCTATGCACCACAGATCTGGAACAAATTTCTAGAAAACTGAAGTTTGTTGAAACATTGTTCCTTTAAATCTGGACTAGAAACCAGCCGGTTGGAGCTGATTTGATTATCAATACCTGAACCGTTGATCAATGTGTTGATTATTTTGGTGATGGAACTGAAAGTTATAATGTTTATTATTGGTTTTCTCCATTGGTGACTGTATGTTGATTATTTTAAAACACTTTAAACTTCCTGGATGTTGAAATGTGATTAATTGAATGATTGATTGATTAACTCAAACCATTTTAATTGACTCAAATCAATTAAAACGATTGAGATTCCAGTTCAACCCAGAACAGATTCTGATTCAGATCCATTAATCCGTTTATTTCTCATCCATGGTTGTAGCTTTAATCCGTCCTTCAGTCAACTGAAAACTTTAAAGTCCATTTCTTGAATCATCAAGAACAGAAGTAATTATAACAAAAACCAATCAAATTCAGTGTTTCAGGAAAATATAATATTCTATATAAATCATCTAATCTTCGGCAGCTCTCATCTGGCCGACCAAATAAGGAAATCCTGTCACTACAACAGTGCATTATAATTTTGATGCGTTTAAATTGAACAGAATTAAAAATGTTCTTTTCGTGTTTGTTTTAATCAGTAAAAGTTCCACATCTGCAGCAGAACGGTGGAATAAATTCACCTGTCTGGCTGCAGGTCCTAATCCGCAGCAACTCCAGAAATCCCTTTATGCATTCTCCATGAGTGGAGGTGTGCAGCCGGAGCCAGGCGGCCTAACTGCCCCCCCTGAGGCCAGCAGGAGCATCAATTACCCCCAGGAGCGTGCAGGACGGAGGGCAGCGCGCGCCTCCGTGCAGCAGCATCATGGATATGCATGGCTGCAGCAGCTGGCTGGGATTTCCCCGGCGGCCGCGGCGCTGCAGCGACCGGCGCTCATTTAACACAGACGTCAAAGCGGAGAGGATGCAGAGGATTCTGACAGAGACGTTCGTTTAGCGTTACTGTGACTGACAGGGAGAGCAGATCTCCCTTTAACCCGACACACGTCTCCCTCTGAGCGTCTCCTGAATGATTAAGTGTGGAAAATATTCAGCTTAAGGAGCAGCTCAGTCCACAGGCCTGCAGCTTCCAGTTCAAATTAGTTTCACTGTTTATCGCGTTTCTTCAAACGGAGGTTCAGTCCAGCCGGTGGACTTTTAGTCATTTGATTTTCACTCTGGGAAAACCGGGAATATTCAGGGATCTGACAGAAACTCAGAGGTAGAAAACAAACTCAGAGTCTCTGGAGGATGATCACAAACCAGATCAGCTCCTTCATTTTTCATTATGTTGATTTTATTCCCCGATAATCCGAAGAAAGATTTTCCTCCCGGCAGAGGAAACATTTATTTTGTATAATTACGGGATTATAAACCTGTAATTATAATCCGTCATTTAAAGCAGCTGATATCAGCCCCGGGTCATAGTGAGCAGCAATAGGTGGGGGAGGGTACACTCGCCAATGTATCGTCATGCCAACACAGAAACAAAAAGAGCAAACCTGCTTGAACCAAAGCGATTTATGAACCCGACCTCCCGGCTTTAATCTGCTAATCTGAAGAGTGAAAGATGATGGAGCCGGAAATGGAGACGGGATGTTGGACTTTATTCGTCTGAAGAGTAAAAATCGTTTTTTACTGAAAGTAAAAACTGGCTTATCGTGAAGCAACACCTCAACGGTTCAGATTCAGATGGAACATGGAAAACCTTCAATGCCAGTAAGAATCTTAGTCTGCAAATATAAAAACCAACTTGTCTGCTTGGTCGAGTCTGCACTGGCCTCTCACTTAGCTGGGAAACAGACATTTATCTCCACAGAGATGAAATAAAACGTCATCAAAGTTGGATCTAATGACGTCTTTTGCACAGTGGAAACATCAACTGAAATCATCGTATTTAAGCAGTGGAAAAGCACCCAGGTGTCTTTTTCCAAAGTGTTTTCCAGGGTTGAGGGTTGAAGGAAACTCGACGCAGCATGTTAGCATTGTTAGCATCATTAGCACAAACGTTTCATATAAACTGTAGATTGGTGACTATTTGTTCTGGACGCCATTTAGACACGAATTGGTTCAAACTAGAGTCAAACCGGTTCATCAACACGACAAATATAAACACCCACCAACATTAGAATCACTGAAAACAGTCTAGAATGGCCCAGTTAAAGTTCATGGCTTTCATTTGATTCACCAATTATTTTCAGGTCATTTCTGGTTTTTTGCATCCATATAACTGGGACTGTTAAAATTACACTGATGTCATTCTGACAGTGAGTTTAGCCCAGACCTGTTCAGGCCGCTTTAATTCGACTCCAGTCTAGTCCGGTTTGTTTGGTGGGAACGCTAACCGACCTCTGACCTCTGACCTCTGGTCCTCCAAACCTCAGTCTGGGTTCGGTTTGAATGTGAATGCAAAGGGGACCAGAGAGCGCTCCAAAAGCAGGAAGTGGACGACAGCGCAGGGCATTCTGG
This sequence comes from Poeciliopsis turrubarensis, assembly GCA_010277015.1. Lineage (NCBI taxonomy): Eukaryota > Metazoa > Chordata > Actinopteri > Cyprinodontiformes > Poeciliidae > Poeciliopsis > Poeciliopsis turrubarensis. The sequence goes on along the minus strand of VMRN01000680.1, from coordinate 18,497 downwards.
GTAAATCCAACCAAAGCTAACATGCTAGCCTAGCGCTAGCAGCAGAAATGGCTCCTGGTCTTCAGCCAAAGACTAAAGAGAAATCCTCCAGCACTGAAATCTGACGCCTCCATCTTGCTCCCATTCGGCGCTCAGTGTCTTCAGAGGGTTTTGTGCCTTTGTGTTTCCTGCAGCGCCCCCACAGGCCAGGAGGGGAACAGGTTTTCCCTCTAGTGTGAACTGAAAGTTTAACAAACGGTGCATCTACCTGACTGTCAGGTGTGAAAAACCATAAATGTTTAGATAGAGACTCAATATTTCTCCTATTACACTAACAACAGGAACTTGTGCCTTCGTGGCTTCGCCTCCCCAGACGCAGCCTGGGGGAAACTTTCTGACCTGTTACCCACCTGGCCTGGAGCGCTGCTGTGACGAACTCCACCTTAATGAACTCTGACTGTCTGGAGCGTGGGAGGAATGAGAAATACCTCAGAGAAAAGCAAACTTGCAGATGTAATCTCCTGAAGCTGTCTGCTGCCTTCAGGTTCCTCTTGTAAATATGAGGTGCATGGAAGAGAAAAACTCGGCCTCTTGGGAGAAAGAGAGAAGCAGACGATGATTGGCAGCAGCTTAACAAAGCACCTGTCTGCCACTGACAGATGGACACACACACAAACATGCAAACAAAAGGCAGAACCTGTCCTGTTCTGCGCCAACACAAATGAGGCAGAAAGAGACGAGTCTTTAACTCGCTGCTGCCCGGCCAAATTGGTGGCGGCAGCAGAAAGCAGCGCTGCAGCCGAACCAAATGACTGTGGGACATTATGCAAACCGCAGCCAGCGCCGGAGCAGCAGCAGAAGATGTGGTGACACCACAGTAAAGCTCAGAGATACGGCTTGTTAGCGGCGGCTCTATTAGCTTCGCCTCCTGCCCTTCCTCCTCCTCCGTCCTGCAGACCCAAATTGGCCTCCAGAACTCCACCTGCCTCCCTCCCAACCTGCGCCGCTCATGCATATGCATCTCAAATCCCCTGCAGACACGGCCAGACAGGCAGGCCGGCATTACGCAGGTTCACCTAACAGAAGCGGTTTGTTACATCGGACCATTTGGGCCGAGCCGCCGCCATGTTGCCCTCAGCTCAGCTGTTTTAATCAGAGCGAGGCGGCGGAGTGGAGGCACCTTTCCCCCCGGCATTATCTCTGGCTGGACGGATGGAGAGGCTGACAGCTCGTCACTGAGACAAGTCAATTAAAGCTGGATGGAAGTTTTCCTTCCAGGGGTTAACAACGCACATGTATACCTGCCTGCAAATGACCCTCCTGCGTCTGGAGTGGAGCTGAATGCAAAGAGAGGAAACCATTTATTTAACGGCGACTCCCACCGTCGTTACTGGAGTTTCTGTCATATGAGCTGAAGTTTGTAAAGGACTTCTGAAAGTAAACAGAGATGCCCTAACATGTACAGACCAGGAAACCTGTTGTAGACAATTATCTAACAGACGCCTCAACACACTTTGGTACAGAAGGAACAGATTATTTTGTTGTTTATAATTAGAAAATATGTTCAAATATGTGGAAGCTGGTTGGCATCAATATGTAGGTTCTTATTCCTGGAATTATATTGAATTTTTCTGTAATTGTTGCTAAAACAAAAACCTTTTGGCAAGTGAGATGAAGTTAGTATTTGGCTGCTGATTTGTTGACTTTGACACTATTTGATTAGTTTAACCTGTCAGTTTTACTTAACTAGGCATTAGGTCAAGTCTGCTGGCTTGACGGCCATATTCCAATCATTTCACCCTCCAAAAAATCATTTCTGCCACTTATGCATGTGGAACAAAGTCAGATATGTTGTTTTAAAGGCCAACAGTCGGCGAAGCGTCGGATTTAACTGGGCCACCTTAAAGTCAGACCTGTCCAGGTGACCCCGCCTCTCTCCCGGGACGGAGCTGGAGAGGCACCAGAACCTCCCGACCCGCCAGGGTCAAGAGTGAACAGAAAATGGACGGATGGACTTTAAAGTCATCCGTAGACGACGACGTCCGTTCCCACTGCCGTAAATCTGTGCGGGTTGCTTCGGGTCACAAACTGCAGCCTGACTGTTGTGGCTAATTAAATATCTTACTTATTCAATTGTCAGAAGCAAAGTCTTGGTTTCTTTGCTGTTAAGATGTTTTTTCCAGTTTTGAGTTAACAGAGAGATTTTTATGTTTTTGTTTTTCTTATGACACAAACAAAATTGAAACTAATCATAAATGCAACAAAACCAGAATTATTTAAAATGTTGATGTTTCCTTTTCAGAGAAAAAAAAATCAGGAACAACATTTAAAGCTGAAATTTTCTCAAACATGAACATTTTCTGAGCTTTAATTTGCTCTGGATGCTTCAGGAGTTTCTCAGACAGCAGCTGACTGACGGCTTAACGAAGAGCAAGATGAACATGACAGCTGGCACAGAAATCATAATAAACAGTAAATCAGCCACCTTATGGACTCATAAATCAAAATATACTGATGTTTACATTTCTTAGCTGCATAATTCTTTCCTTTGAAAGCGACTCGCTTGTCAGAATCCAGTTGTTAAAATCAACAGGCCGTAACTGAAGCAGCACTAAACAGCTAAAGCAAAATCTATGCTGCTGAGTGTCAAACTGATCTGATCTAAACACTTCAAGCCTCCATGTCTGCAGATAACGACCAGCAGGAAACATGCAGGCAGAAACATAACAGACCAAATATCTGTGGATGTCATGAGCAACAACACGAGACGACATCTTGATCAAATCTTTCACAGGAGCTGAAACTCATCAGACTGACAGCTTTCAGCTTTTCTGTCACATTGTGGCATGAAGAAATAAATTCAGTTCAATGCCAGAAATATTCAAAGGACAATAAAAATAGACTCTGTTTTTAGACTAAGAAATGAATATTTCCTGTGGTTTTTCAGTGAACTCCACTGCGGACTCAAACGTTCTCGTCTCCGGCTGCGTAAACGCAGCAAGTCAGAACAGAAACCCTGAGACCTGAAACGTTCTGTAGCCGCTTCGGGTTGTTCCAGCAGCGCGGCGGAGAACTGACAGACGGATGAGAGCGGCACAACCCGACCCGGCCCGGCCCACAGAACCAGAACCAGGCAGCGGGGAGGTGGGAGGATTCGTCGCTCTGCAACCAAACCGTGACGGCAGCTGTTCCCACAAACTCCAACATGTTCATCACTGCAGCCACTGAATAATACAGCCAGAAATATCACTAATAGGTGCAAAAAGCTGCAAAAATCTACTGACAACATTTAGTCATCACACGATCCAAAAAGCAAAACGATGAATGCAGCTCATAAACGCATTAAAAAAACAGTTGAGCACAAATTTAAAGCACTGGAGCAACTTTTTATACATTCATAATTCATATGTGTGAAATTCTAACCTTTTTATGGGCATAAAGAAAATCCAACACCAGTTGTGCCATCATTATAAGATTTGATCTTAAATGAACATAAAAATAAATATTGTTGTTTCAAAACGGAATATTATCATATTCGGTTGTGAAAATATGCTCTTCTTTTGTAATAGTGAAAATAAGATTCAATAAGATGCAAAACTCACAAGGCAAAAACAAAAGCCGTCAGTTTGTTGTTGCTGAGTTTGAGACGATGAAGCTCCGACGTCACCCAGTGCAGATGGAGGGCAGGAAGTAAATGTTTTTATTTCTGCTGCACAGCATCCAAATGTCTAAAGTCTGAGTCCTGTACGGTTGTTCCTGCCCTTCTAACGGAGAGGAAGATAAACCTTATTTTTGTGTTTCGAAGCTAGTCGGTCACAAGGGAGTTCATTTTAAAACTTAGAGAAAAAAGAGGAGAAAAGTGGATGAACAAGCTGCAGCTAAAACCAGGAGGAGGGAAAACTAACAACGCCAGAGTTTGCAGCCACTTTCCAACAGGCAGCGCTCCGTCCTTTAAATTGCATTTCAGACGTTTTACTGGTCAGTTACTTAGAAAGACAAGCATTCATATGGAAGGTCAGACATTATTTCTGCCCCGGCTTGGTTGTCCTCAGAGCGCTAAGGCTGTTAGCCGCTAGCTCAGTGCCGAGTCCCGGACAGAAAATATAATGTTCATTCATGGTAAAGAAGCTAAATAAATGAAACATAAGCTACCCAGCCACACAGACTTTGACTGTTCCCCACACGGTTCATGTCTGGGTTTCTGCAGATCGGAGCCAACAGTTGACCCACATTGGACCTGAATCCTCCAGCGACTCAACACCAACGTACAACTCCTGCATGAACTGGGTTTACAGAAGCTAAATAAATGATTTACCAGGAGACCCAGGCTCATAGACATAACATGGGTTAGCTTGCTGTTAGCTTGCTGTTAGCTTGCTGTTAGCGGTAGCATCGTTATCATAGACTGATTACTTAAAATAGCACAATTCCTTAGTCACCCGGCAGAAACGAGTCGACGGCCATTTAATGCTTCTTTTGATCCTAAATTTGACCCAACCTGAAGCTAAATGATTTTATTCTCCAGGCTTTTGGAAACGTTCTTCTGGCTCGTGGTGCAAAATGAGGCCTGCAGCTCCAGGTGGTTCGTTATGTGGATCGCCTCCATGCGGGGAAATCCTCCAGGTTACAGCACAAGTCTTTCTACCGAGATAATACGGATCCTATCCTAAATAAACGCGTATTTGTTTAGATGCCTCGTCTGTTCCGGCCTATTTTGGGCGTTAGCTTCTCACTGTGGTCCATTTTGCTCTGATTTGAACCGCAGACATCCACTTCCTGACCTCCATCTGAATTTGCACGTCATCCGGGTCACGTGTCTGAAACCCAGCAATGCCAACATAAAAGTTACGCTAGAAAAGAAATTACACTCAAAAATCTTTCATAACTTCTAAGTTTTTCCATCTTAGCAATAATTCTGTGTTGCATTGCAGCTTTTTCTGTTGTTTCTGCGGCATCTTTTTGACCTTTCTGGGGCACCGTACCTCCCCGCCCACAGCGCTCTCAGCCTGTTTAGTTTCTGTGCAGCTGTTCCTTCCCTGTTCTGAGGCCCAGCGCTGCTCCCCTAACGTTCAGGCAAGAAGAAGAAAAATGACTAACCTAAATCTTAGCAACATAATAAATCTGCATTTCCATCATGTATGGTTGGAGTTTCACTGCAGCTTCCTGCAGGATTTTCTGATGAACCTAACAGACTTTAACTGTTTCACATTCATGTAAAATGTAATGATTAAGACAATTTGCTGCTTTTCAAGTTCACTAGACGCATTATTTTGACAAACTTAGAGTATGTTCCTGCTAATAGTGAGGATCATTTCTTTTCTCCAACAGTGCTGCTTCACTACCAGGTCAGAAAACCAAACACCAGATCTGCATGCCACTGGATGTGGAGAGGCTTAAAAATAAACTTGACTTTTGGAGTTGATCTTTGGGCTTAAGGGACTTTTGGTGTTTGACATTTTCTCTATTGCGGCAGCTCAATCTGTCCGTTTGTGTGTTTGGATGACAAACAGACCCAGTGAGGAAACATGAAGCGGGCCGACAGCTGCTGGTGTCGGCGCTGCTGGTGTCGGCGCTGCAGCAGTGTTTACCGCCGCTCATCTGAAGCTGCAGCAGCAGACAGGTGGAACCGTGAGCAGGACAGAAAGTGACACACTGATGGCTTTTCTAAACGCTGAACTGATGACAGCTTTACTTTGATACCAGATGAATGAGAACGCAAGAGAAACAGTCCAACAACAGACTGCATGGAAACGTCACAATAAACAAACCCATCAGGAAGCAGCAGGAAGCAGCAGGAAGCTGCTGCGGCTCTTTGGAAAGTTCAAGACGTTCAGACATAAATATCATAATTACCTGGATGACTAATGAAAACAACCAGATATTAGCAACAACGTGTGGGCTGCTTCCTGTCAGATCCAAAACAACCAGGCGGTTCTGAACCCTGACAAAAAATACTACAAAGGAAAAGAAACAATTATTGAGACACCAAATATAATAAACATCAGGATGTTCAGACGTAAAAAGAGACGTAGGAGGTTCGTAAGACGACGTTCAGATAACGAGATGAGAGACTGATGAGTGATTCCTGAGCTTCTGCTTTTCGTTTCGGTCCAAATCCAGACCAGAATTATTCATACCTCCCCAAGGTTAAATGAAGGAGAATCAGTCCTTTTACTATTGATCAAATTAGAAGAATAACAATCTGTAACTTATCTTTACTGAGCCTGTATAAATAACGTTTATTACATGAACAGTTTTCTTTAAAGCGACTCATTTCCTGAAACCGACTGCAGGACGAAGAGCCTGTTTAAACTGATCAGCGTCACGTTTAATGATAATTACCTGCTATTAAAAACTTTTCAAATATCAGTTCAACTGCAGTTTAAACATTAAATAATGCAAAAAATCAAAACAGAAATCCAGAAACCTTGAATAACCTTCTTTAAACATAGAGAAATAAACTGAGTGTGTTTGTTCATTGGCTTGTTTTGGCTTTTATTTCAACCTAAAACCAGAAATTATATGCAAGAGTTGAAATACTCCTACTGACATAATAACCTACTAATACTTCGAACACATTTTTACTCAAGTAAAAATGTATTTAGTAAAAAGTCTATTCAAATAATAAATAATTTAATGTTTAAAAATTACATCATCACTTGAACCAAAATATAAAGCTCAGTGGAAATGTTGTTATTTTTAGAACCAAAATGACAATAATTTATATAAAGAACAAAAAATAACAAAATAAAATGTTTCCAAATCAAAAACTTGTGAAACTTTAACAGAAGCTGCAGGTTTGAATCTGGTGGATTTTGGTTAAAACATGTTTCATTTTCATTCAGTGGGAAGAAAATCCAGAAACTTTACTCAAGAAAGAGTAGAGAGAAATTTTTCAAATAAAGTTACTCAGGTACATGTAACTGGTTACCAAACTGATGGCTTTTATTCTGACAAAGCTCTGCAGGAAGCTTCCTCTGAGCTGAATTACGCCTAAGCAGTAAATTAGTGCAGCAGTGACCCACGGCTGGAGGAAAACACCAAGAAAGCGGCTCAGGATCCACATCAGCTTTTAGCAGCTTTTAGCATGTTTGACTTGTTTTTACTAATCCTGCAAAAAGCCGACATTTAAGGAACCCAAAGACAACAGATTTAATTTGTAAAGAAACTTTTTATTTCTGCTGCTTTTGGTTCATAATCACATCTAATTTATAAAATCTCAGTGAAATAAACTGAGGCTGAAAAATGAAGAAATGGGAAATAATTATGACAACTTAATTAAACTCCATAAATGTCTTTAAGAGGTGAAAGTTGGAGCTGAAATATAAAGATTTTAACATGTTTTGATGCAGAATCAGTAAATCTGCAGGCAGGAAAATGAATCTGGAAATGATTTGTATTTGGAAAACTTGTATGTTTTTTACGTCTTCAGTCTGTTTCTGTCAGCAACATGGAGACGTTTCTGTTTACGATCTAAAGACACAAAGTATTTTATTATTGCTATCCATAACTATACAATAAAAGTATTAATAATAATTAATGTCCACTGTTGATAAAGTGGACGGCTGTTTTATCTTCCACACATCTCCTAGGACACCATTACCGTAGCAACCGCAGGACACCGTTACCATAGCAACTTCAAACATTCAAAATACAAAACCATGTAAAAGTGATCCATTAAGTTACGACTCAACGTTCAAATTATGAACGTTTCTTTGTGTCATCAGGTTATTGAAATATGAAATTCAATTGATTGATTTTAAATTTGGTACTTTGAAAAAAAACAACAAAAAAACAGAGCAAATATACAAGTTTGCAATTTTTGATCAAATGAAATGAAAATAAATAAAGATGCTCATATTAACTAAATCATATAAACTAAACACATTTGGTGTCCATTCAAACACCAAATGTACATTAATATGCATAGATAAACCTTATTAGCTTAGCATTACCGCTAAGCTAACATCTGCAGCCTTCCTTATTCCAGCCAATCAGCAGCAGGTGAAACGAAAGGCGCGCTCGGATTGGCCGCTTTGCTAACGCCAGCCAGCAGAGTCTCAGGTTTATTTTATTTAAAATATTTTAAATGAAAAGAATCTATAAATGTGAGAATTTTCCACTAATAGTTTGGAATAATGAATCAAACGTTGTGTGAATATTTCAGCTGAAGCAGCAGCAGTAAACTGGTGGGTTAGAATAAAAACCCTATAAATGATTTACTAAATATTAAATACTTTCAGTTCATTTCAGAACCAGGTATTAAAACATGGACATATTCACGCAGGCGAATGTTTCTATCTGCTGAATTTGGTTTTGCTCTGTTTAAAGTCAGCAGACGATGCAGAAATAATCAGCAGTTTATCATCTCAGCTGTTTTCATTCGGTCTGCTGCTTCAGTTCACAACGCTGAAAATTCCCAAATGATGACGTATCAGGATTTCCCCGGAGAAAATAGATATTTAATTACACCAAAAATGTGAACAAAGGACTGACATGTTGACTGTTTTCAATGCAAGACTCAGATTAAAGACTCAAATTATTGTGACAGTTACTTTAGAGAGAGCAGCAAACATGTTAAAACTCTTCAGATTACAGGCAGATGTCGACACGTTTGCTTCTGGAGGGATTGCAACATCGATTACGTTCCGCAGGATCCTCTCAATCACGCCCACGTTTCTGTCAGAGGCGTTTGTGCAGCTCTGCTAACCGCCGAGAGGAGGTTTCACCTGATCGGGTTCATCAAACATGCAATGTTTCTAACTTCACGGTTATTAGCGTTAGCTTGTATTTTTCTTTGAGAGGATGAAGGCGGATTGTTTTCTGTTCAGAGGTGAGAAAACATGACAAGCTTTAAGTGGATCGAACAGAAAAACCGGTTCTTTCTGCGCCAAACATGAAGTTATTTTAGGAGTCACAATCATTTACAGGGATTTGATGCTGTGGCACCAAAGTTTCCTAAATAGAGTTAAAAATTTAAAAAGTTGTTACATTTAAATAAGACCAATCTAACAAAAGATCAGAGTGAAATTATTTGCATTTGTTAAGAATACAAATTATATTTTGTATTTAGGTCAATAATATAAAACTGTTTTGGTCTAGTCCACTTGACATAACACAAAACTCATAAGTAGCTTTTCAGCAAAATAGGAGTTTTTATCAAGTAAATAATTCCTTCCTGTTCACTAAAGAAATTAAACAGAATTATAGTTTTAATCAATTTGAGCACAGATCATGTAGTGCTTTAAAACATCAATATAATCCCAACCGAACATTTTTATAATAATTTTGCTTTCTGAAAACGTTGAAATATAAAAAATTCATAACAGGAGAAATGCTGCATGACTGATATGCTAGCTGGCTAACGACTCTGCAGCTCTGCTTCCAAAACTAAAAACTTTGATATTCAACTGAAAACATGTATCATCATCATCATCGTCGTCGTCGTCGTCGTCATCACCACCATTCAACCACTTCCTGTCTTCTTCATGGTTTCTAGCAGTAGTAACTTCCTGTAGTGGGTCATGTGACTTGTCTGAAGGAACAAAATGTTTCCATTTCAGTTTTGCAAAATAAATTGAGAAAAAAAATGAACGTTTTTCCATTAAGCTAATTTATTTTCCTAATAAAATTGACATAGTTTTATGATCAATGAACCTGATATCTTCCAGTAAGCATCACTTCCTGCCCTCCTGCGTTCGCGCGGACGATGACAGGAAGTGATGTTTGGGGTCTATAGATTTCATTGTGTTTTGTGATCTTTGTGCATCTGTGTCATGCCAGTGTGTGTGAAGTGTGTGTGAAGTGCAGACTTTGTTTTCTTTGGCGCCGTGAGAGAATTGCTGCTCTGCCTGAAACTCGGCTGCTGCGTGTTGATGGAGGCGGTTAGCAGCCATCATCACCGCCGCTGACACTCTGAAACCAGGCACGACGAGTGGGTGTGTGCGTGTGTGCGTGTGTGCGTGTGCGTGTGCGTGTGTGTGTGCGTGTGTGTGTGTGTGTGACTGTGGCTGCAGAAGTGACTTTCTGACGAACAGCCGCAGGTTGACTTTGAGCGTTTTAATGCAGCTGAGTGAAGCCGCCGATGTTTTGATGCAGCCCGGATTTAGTTGGGAAGCTGCAGCCGCCCCGATGTGTCGACATGAACTACAGACATGTTTGATTCAAAATCACTCATATTCTATCTAAATATTGCTGTTTACTGAGACCAGAAGAAATAACATTTCAAGAATATATAATAACATTTGTATGATGACCTTTTAGAAATGTTGCCAGAATAAAAATATTCATTTTTATTTGGTTCTAGAAATAATCTCAAACATTTTCCTTCCTCATCCCGAAATTGAAAATCTGTATAAATGATCAGCATAAAACTTGTTAGAATGAAAATTATATTTATTTCTGTCAGATCTGAAAACATCCAGCCATCAAATCTCAACAATACTGAGAAATTAGAGCTGCAAATTAATACTTAACATTAAAGTTTTTCAATTAAATAATTACATGTGACACGGTTCAGATTATTGTAGCTGACTTTGAACATTATCTTTAACATTTAATTTCATTATTTTTACTAAATCCCTAGAAAGGGGAATTTTATCAGTTAATTTTAGTTTTATTCCTGCAAAAATCAATCTCTGAAAAAAAGAAACTTTTAGCATCAATTTATAGAAACTTATTTTAATCTGGACTCTTTTCAAGACGTTAATCTGGAAAGCCCAGAGTTAATCCGAGCTCAGCAGAAATATCTCATTGTATCTGAATCAGCTGAGTTTCTCTGCAGCAGAACTAACTAACTGACAAACGGCAGGTTTTGTTTGAGCCGTTGTAAATGTTGAAAGATCATGAGATGATTCAGACTGTTCAAAATAAATGTGGCTAGGCGGAGGAGCGACTCAAATAGTTTCCTCTCATCTGGAGGAAACATGAAAGCTGCGCTGCGACATCCTGCTGGCTGCAGGTTTGGATTCGCTGCTCGTTTGCAGGATCAGCAGGATAAAATCGCAGCACAATCAGAAACACGCTGCGGGAAGTTCAGGTTCATTTAACAATAATCCTCAGGATCCAAGATGGACGGCAGCGAAAAGCTGCATGTTTTACTGAGGAAAGTTAATAACTTCATCAATACATGAGAATTATTTGTTTTTGAAAATCATTTTTAAAGTGGGTTGGAAAAATTAATAAGGTCTCATTAAAATAGTTTTTATTGGTCTGATCTGGGTCAGACTGACGGGGGCAGCAGCCCAGGGAGCCATTTTTGTGGGGGCGGCCCCACAATTATATTTAAAAAAGTTTTTTATGAAATTTTTTGGGCGATATTGCATTTCCTGTAAGAGTGATACGGCCACATGATATCACATATAATGACATGTTAGATTTGTATTGACATAAACCAAACTGAAAATTCTGAAGTTGGAGTATTTTTGGAATCATCACTTCATACCCAGTTATGTACAAATGTACATATTTATACACTGCAGTTTGCATTAGGAAAATCATTTTCTGCAGTGGTGCAATATCAGCCACTTTTTTGGCAGAAAAAGAATTATATATATATAAATAAAACTGTCTAAAAATTACTTGGAGTGTGATATAATTCTGGCAGTAATTGCTGAATTTGATATGTGCGGAGATTCCCCCAGCTGTATTTTCAATGTTTTAAAAGAAATGTTCTCATTTTGGAAAAAGAAATGCTTGTGGCTGAAGTCTACATGTTATCTGAATTTTTAAACTGCACTACAACAGAACAAAGAAACTGCTTATGTAGGATAAGTGGACATTTAAGCTCCTGGATCCACATCTTTATATACAGCTCTGGGTCTAATATCATATTCTAATATCATTTTTTTTTTATTAGCAGTAACTACAAAAAATCATGACAAATATCAGAAACACCTATAAATCAATCTATAAGTTGGTTTTTGCCTCCTGACTGAAGCTCTGCGGCAGAAATCCTCCTGAATATGAAAACTGTCTGGAAAGTAAAATTAGCAGATCGTTTTACCTTAATGACATCATAATATAGAAGTAGATTAGAACTTTTTCAAATAAACACTAATTAAACTTTAAGCTGTTCAAGTCAAGACAAAGGCTGTAAATTTCACAGAGCTGCCATCCAGGGGATGATCTCAAACACACATCATCTAATTACAAACTAAACTGCAGCTCAGTGGAGTTAATACATCATCTGAGGCACTTTAATGGCTCATATTTACTATACTGCCATAATACCCTATCATCAATTCCCTTTGTGCTGGTTGATTGCAGGCTCACAGGATTACAGCAGGCAGCTTCAATCAGCCACATTCGCAGGTGGAAGTTCAGAGTTCAGTCTCTCTCTTTCTCTCTCTCTCTCTCTCTCTCTGCTTCTCTCTCTCTGCTTCTCTCTGTCTCTCTGCTTCTCTCTCTCTGCTTCTCTCTCTCTCTCTCTCTGCTTCTCTCTCTCTCTCTCTCTGCTTCTCTCTCTCTCTGCTTCTCTCTCTCTTTCTCTCTCTCTCTGCTTCTCTCTCTCTGCTTCTCTCTCTCTGCTTCTCTCTCTCTTTCTCTCTGTCTATCTGCTTCTCTCTCTCTTTCTCTCTCTCTCTGATTGGCAGACACCAGCGTCTGCACCATGCTAGCATCCAAAGCTAATTGGCACCCAGGTTTTATGATATAAAGAATCCAGGTCAAATCTGAACAAGGCAGATTATGTGCTGAACCAAATCCAGGTAACTCCATCATCCCTGCCTCCCTGTTTGTGTCGGCGGCCATTTTGGCTGCTAACAGGCCGAACGAGAGCCACTCAGGTGTTGCTTTAAGCCCAGCCAGCAGCGTGACCGGCCTTCCAGTCCAACACAAATCCACGCTCTCTTATTGTTCTCCTTCACTCCTCTGTTCATCATTTCAACGTGATCGTTTTGCTCCTTTGTGATTTTTCAAGGCATGCTAACATTCAGGGTTTTCCCTCTGTCTCTGCGGCTCCCAGTCGGCTCACACAGGTTGAACATGAAGCCGCAGCTGAATAATTTATATTGAAATTCAGTCAAACAAACCGAATCGCCGTCACACCTGCATCCTCCATGGATTTACTCCACCATAATTTACATCGTTTCATATTTATGTACAAAGAGGAAAAGTTTCACTGGTCGAAACTAAACCACTGGCAAAAATAAACACGTAAAAGAAATCTAGAATTATTTTTATAGTTAAAGTTTAACTGGTTTTATTTTTGAAAATGAAAGATGAACATAATCTGATTTTTGTGAGTTTTTGCTCTGACAAGTTTTTAGTTACCCTGATTTTACTATTTCAAGATTATATAACTTATTTAGCTACAAAGAAATGCAAAACCTCAAATTTTCAGATGAAATGCTAAAGTCAACATGGTAACGATGCTTTTACTTTTTGCAGATTAACTTAGCTTACACTGTCAGTGTAATGTACTTTAATCCAATATAAAGAGAACATCTTCAAACACAAATTTTGACAACATACATGCTTACTTTTCAAACTTCTTGCACTAATGAGCTGTACTGCAGCGCTAATGCTAAAGAGGAAGAAGTGAATATTTTACTAGCACCAGGACAATGTCACACTTCATGTCATTAGCTCAAAGGAATTTTAAACATCTAATTTGCAGCTAGCTAACAATGCTAACAAGTATGTAAAATGAGGGAAGTGTTTTTGTTTGGGCTCATTTATTTATTTTTTACCAGACACTCGTAGCCAAAGCTGTTTTAGTGTAGCGGCTAGCTGTGCTACAGCGCTAGCACTAGCGTATGCAAAGTTTTCCTCCTCGTCGGCCATTTTGCTTTGGACTGACAGAAAAGACAGACGTAATACTGGCTGAAACCGAAACATTTTTACCACATTATCAAAATAAATCCAAAAAGAGATGATGCAATATTTACACATATTGCATCCATTTTCTGTCTGTATTTATCAAATTACAAATTACAGAACAAAAACTAAGTTCAGAAATCAACACATAACTGGTTTTAAAGATTTGTAAAATTACATCTGGAAGTTAATATTGTTTGCATGTTTTCAATAAGTAAAATCACAAAGCACTGCAAAATAAAACTCCACCTTAAACTGTACAGAGAATGAAACAATCAGGTTTGATTTTTGTTGTTGAAAAATCTTCATAAATATTTTTTTGCTACCTATTTGACACAGGCTCTCAAACCGGCAGGATAAAGATTAACATTTTTTTTTAATCGCAGGTACTTTCTCTTCAGCAGAGAAAGGCTAACAAAGCAAAATGAAGAACAGCGTGTGAGGGAAAGGCAGAGCGAATGTTAGCAGCATATAATCATCGGTAATTATGTGTGTGATGTGTAATAACTGTCTTACGGCAAACATCGATCAGATTTAACCCCGCCACACATTTTAGGTGCAAAGCACAGACTGTAGTTGTAAAACTATTTTTAGATTAATACAAAAGTCACTGTGTGAGAAACCAGGCAGGATTTGTGAAGATTACTCAGTTAAAACTTTGTGTCACCAGGTTTTATCTGGATATTTTCATTCTTCAGTCGAATGAAAACATCCAGCCGCCTTCATGTGCCGTACCAGGGGTCCCACTCACCTTGGTGCACTTTCAGAATTGTTTCCGTTTCTTTGTTGTTTCAGGAAATGATGGGTTGATGAACCGCCGCTGCCGCCGCCGCCGCCGCCGCCGCCGCCGCCGCCGCCGCCGCCGCCGCTTCCTCGTCGTCCGACTGCGACATCCGCCTCGCTCTTCCTGAGCGTTGAGTCTGGACTGCAAGAGGGATGAAAAGAAACTTTGAATCATACACCGCAAAATCATAAAATATTACAAAGTATTTCTGGTCTAGTTTCAACTTAAAATATCTCAGCACTTGAAATAAGACAAAACTAACTGACAGGTAACTTTTCAGCAAAAGAAGAGTTTGTTTTAAGTCAATAATTTCTTAATATTGATGATAAAGTTCTGGTTCCACTAGCAGATATTATCACCTGTAGGATGAGAAAAATAATCTGCCAATAGAACAAGAACATTTTCATTAATATTAATAAATTACTGATTACTTGCAGAAAAGTTACCCGTCAGTTAGTTTTGTCTAATTTCAAGAGCACAAAGATATTTGCACTTGAAATTAGACCAAAAACACTGGTAGGATTTTGTGTTTTTGCAGTGTAAATTTTACTTTGACACTTTTTTCATTTATAAAAATCCAAGCAAATTCAAAATCTTTTAATGAACAGATTCATGTTAATAAAAGACCTCAACAAAGAATGCTGAATGAAAAACAGAAAGAGTCTGTCTCATCCCTGAATTAGGTTGTTGTTTTTCTGATACACAATAGAAGTTGATCACTTTTCAAAGTAAGAAATGATCAACTTCAGGAATAAACTGAAATATTTTAGATAATGGACATAATACACCTTTTAAAGAAGCCCACTCTGTTTGGTTTTGATGTGTAGTTTTGATTTGTAATTGTTGCCACAGATTTGTTGAAAATGAGATTTTAAATCTGAATCATTCAAACCTGGTCAGATAAATGTTGGATAAATCTTTTAAGACATTTCTGGAATTTTGTTTTCTCTTTTTTAAAATGTGAAGCAGCATCAGAACCATTCCATTATTTATTAAAACTACAGCGCACATGAAAATAAATATTGTCAGATTTTGTATTTATATTGTTTCTTCTAGAGAGTTTTCATAATTTTTTTATTGACAAAAGTGAAAAGTTGAAGTGAAATCCCATCTACAGGATTACTTTTTATGGTTTGGACCATTTTATACTCTAACTCCAGGTTAATGTGACGAAGAGTCCGTCTGGTTAGCTGCCGACTTTAGCTCAAAGTAAAGCGGTTGTCGTAGAAACGAGCTGAATACCAGGTCAGTCCCTTCCTCTGAAAACAAGTTTTCAGGACATTTTAGAGCAGAAAATCATAATTTTGGTGTGCATGTCCATTCAGCTCCACCGCATCCCAGTTATGCAAATAGAGCCGTCTTGTTTAGACAGGAAAATGATCCATGCAAACTCTTTTCTTTGCTATGCATTCAGTCGCTGCAACAAAACAAACGCAGCACGCCAACGGTTTCCCTCATGCATCTGAATTTGAATTTGAAAACACGTCAAACAAGTGGTGCAAAACTGAAGAATCTAAAGATTGCTTCCTCTTTGCATGGCAGCAATTTATTTGTCTGAAAAGCGTCTGTAAGATGAAAACAGGACTGACGGTGACCACCTGACTCTTTGCATAGCATGCAGGAAGAATCGGCCGTCCTCACTGCATCCTCAACCTCCATTGAGCAGGCACAGCCAGCAGTAAAAAAGAAACATAAATTCTACTGAATGGGAGCAGAGTATGAGTTAAATAATACGTTCATGCAGACATAAGACAAAAACAGCGAGCCCAAAACAACAGACGCAACAGGTGGCCTGAAAGCAGCAGTTTGAAAAGCTGACAAAAGGGCAGCGACTCATTCCAGCAAACAAGGAAAACGCCCAAAGGAGAGAAAAACGCTGAAAGCTACTGTAGCAACGTCTGTCACAACGACTCCACCCACAGCAGCATCCATCACTCAGGCGGCAAACATCAGAAAGAGGATCTGTGCTGAGGGTAATGTCTACCAGCACAAAGATTAACCTTTTGTTCAGCTTTATTTAACTGCCTCAATATTTATCCAGTCAGACAAAGAAGCCTTTTGTCTCCTGTTGTCCTCAATGAAACGTCCATCCATCATCATTCACACATTCAGAAGCTGCATGGTGAACCGCTGACCGCTAACTGGCCCACAGTTTACCATCCACTGGGCCACAGGGCTCATACTGGGACCACACTGGGGCCAGGCTGGGACCAGACTGGGACCAGGCTGGGACCACACTGGGGCCAGACTGGGGCCAGACTGGGACCAGACTGGGACCAGACTGGGGCCAGACTGGGACCAGACTGGGGCCAGACTGGGGCCAGGCTGGGACCACACTGGGACCAGACTGGGACCAGACTGGGAACCAACTGGGACTGGGTGCAGCTGATTCTGCAGTCTGAAAATCGGCACTCATACAATTCATTTGTAGGAGTTTCCACTTTGCTTTTCTTCTTTCTAACATTTGTCATCAATACAAGTTGAAGGAAGTTACATCTGGTTGTTCTTGTCCTACTGGTGTTTCAGTTTGTTTGGTTCTGAATTCCCAATTGTTCCTTCCAGGAAGCCACGTTAAGCTGTCTGCCAACCAGTACGCCCCAGTCGCACAACCAGTTCATCTGCTCAACGTAGATACTATTCTCCTGACAAAACAGCTGATTGTTCGTCTTTTACTATGAATCAATAACAATAGCAACTCCCATAGACATGTGACCAATATCAATAGATAATATGCCTGTATTATTCTGGGAGCTGTAGGCTTTAGCTAAGCTAGGTTGGTGGAATCAACTAAAGCACAGTTATGATCTAAAATCGGTCACATTCAACATGTTGGATCAGGGGTGGGCAACTCCAGGCCTTGAGGGCCGGTCTCCTGCAACTTTTAGATGCATCTCTACGTCAACACACCTGAGTCAAATAATGAGGTCTTTAGCAGGACTCTGGAGAACTTGACTGCACATAGGAGGTGATTCAGTGATTTAATTCAGCTGTGTTGGACCAGGGAGACATCCAAGAGTTGCAGGACACTGGCCCTCGAGGACCAGGATTGCCCACCCCTGTGTTGGATTGTCTGGACCAGTGTAGCGTTGCAGTGTGTGGGTTTTCCCTGACTGGGAGAACCTGTTGACTGCCACAAGGAGCCAATCAGAGAGCGCGGTGACGCAAGCATGGAGGTGAAGCCCAAACATGGCAGCCGAGAGTCCGCTGGACATCAGAGATGATATGTAGGAACATCAGGAATGCCGATTACAAGGAATATCATCCGAAATGATAAGGAGAGGAACCTGCGCGAACCTGGTACCGCAGTTGATAAACCCCATAACTTATCAGCTGTTCATCGTTGATGTGACATAAAAATAATGAATCGGTTCTTCATTCAGTCAGAGGCCTAGGCTGCCTCATGCACTGCAGGTAGATTGCAGTAAAACATTGATTAATGCCTGGTTTTAAAATTAGTTAACTGGTCTTGTATTTTGTGCCCATTGTTCTAATTGTAAACATTAAAATGACAAATGATACGTTGTCAGCCGTGTTTGTTTACTCAGTTGCTCAGTTGTGTGATACTGTGGGTTTTACGGGATTTTCTGTCTGGAATCTGAATGTCAGCGAGAGAAATCGGTTTCTGTGCTGGACGCCACACGAACCGATCGGACCGATTGAACCTATCAAACCGATCGAACCCGATCGGACCTATCAAACCCGATCGAACCGATCGAACTCATTGCCTATGATGTGAAATTTTGGAAATCAACCAACAATCGAAACCAAAAGGACAAGTGGAGTGTTTTCTAAATGTATTTTTGTTTTTTGTGCTGAGGCTTTTGATATTTATTGCTCTAAATCTCTTCACAGAACCCAAATTCTGTCGGTAGCTAGCGGGGTCGGCTCCGGCTAGCTAGCGGGGTCGGCTCCGGCT
>VMRN01000679.1:0-21460 GCA_010277015.1 Poeciliopsis turrubarensis | reverse complement strand
AATGACACGCAGGGAAATGACAAAAAGAAAAAGTTGGGAAAAAGAAAGTCAGCAGAAAAAACAGAGCTGAAAGAGCTGGGCTGTTTTTTTACTGACGTAAAGAGCCATCAGTCTTCAGCTGCTGATGTTCCATCAAGCAAACATCGATAAGTATGTATGAAGAAACAGAGGAGAGGGAGAAATCCAGAGGTGGATGAGAGGTCGACAGATAAAACAGCAGCAGCTCCGAAAGCGAAATACAGAAATAATTCATTTCAATATGCTGATTATTTTACACCCAAAACACACAAAATGCTGCTGCTGCGTCTCTACAGGCGAATAACGCGAAAAACCGGAATATCAGTCGGAATATCAGAAACACCAATCAAAGCTGAGCTACGTCAGGAGCAGAGGCGACGTCACACTGTGTGTGTTTCTGTGTGTGTTTCTGTGTGTGTTTGGGTGTGCGTATGTGTGTGTGTGTTTCTGTGTGTGTGTTTCTGTGTGTGTTTCTGTGTGTGTGTTTCTGTGTGTGTGTTTCTGTGTGTGTGTTTCTGTGTGTGTTTCATATTTTCAGGCTAATAAGTCGCACAACTTAAAAATGTGTCATGAAGGAAAAAACTTTTATAAGCTGCACAAACAGCAAAACTGGAACTTAGAGTCCAGAAAATATATTATTTACTTCATCGAACAAGTTTCACTTATTCACCAACAAAACGACGTCATTTTCCGTTTTTCACTCGATTCGTTTGGGTTCGAGCTGGAATCAGTTTCACCGATAAGGAAATATCTCATCTTTTCTCACATCTGCATCAAATTATTATCAGCAGCTGGAGTTGGAAAGGATGGAGCAACGAAGGTGAATTTAAAGAAACAATCACAGTTTAGATGAGCCGGTCACATCAGATCAAAGCTTTTAACTCATTAAAACGTTTTCTAGTCATTTTAAGAATTTCTTCTGGCGATATTATGACTTTATTCTGCTAATATTTTGACTTCACTCTAGTAAATGTCTTAGTTTGGTGTTCAGGGTGATCAGGGTGACAGGAGCAGCTCGTTTCTCTGGTTCCTTTGGTTTAGTTTGATGATTAAACTCCAGATATCCGAGTCGTCCACTTAAAAACCTGCAGAACCTTCCGGATGAGCAGGTCGGGAGTGTCGGCGCCGTCAGCCTGTTTGGTGAACAGGTGAAACTTCTCTGCAGACGAGCTGAGGCCGGCGCTGCGGCTCGGCCTGTCGGCTGCATGAATATGAGGGATAATGCAGCCTTGGAGCTGCAGGACTCTGTTCTGTTTGGCTTGTTCAGCTGAATTTTATCTGCTCCTCTGTCCCATAAAACCTTCCTATTGACAGGCAGCCCCCGATCGACCCCTCCGCCCCCCTCCATATCCAGCCCACATTTTTCTTCCCTATGAGTATTAGTTTATTGAATAAGTGGCATCTGTTTTCCTGGCCCCGTCACCGTAAGGCGAGGTATTTCTCACTGACGCGCCGCCGTGATTTATACGCCGCTCTGACTCTCCCCACAAAAAATAAAGCTAAGCAAAAAATTTCCAATACATCCTCCGACCCCAACACACACATATAGATCTCATCTTCCTCCATCCATGCTGCACATAATTAACTTGGCAGATGTTATACAAACTCAAACACTTTACGCTTTCTCCACTCCAATCCACAGACTTCCACACAGAAATGTTGAGATGATGAGACAACAAAGATGGGAAGTTACAGCAGCCGAGTCCAGCTTTCTCTGAACAGCTACGGCAACAGATCAGGTCCAAAAACCCCAGAATACAACCAGCAGGTTTCCCTCACGGCATGCCGACTCATTTATTATTATTCCTTCTCTGAGACACAATCGTGCATAAAAACAAGATGATAAACCAGAAACTTCAGTTCTCATAGTATAAAGAAAAACAAGTTTGGGGTCATCTGACTCAGATAGCGTCTCAGTTCCTTCCTGAAGTTAAAATGTTAATTTTTTTTAGTATTTTTGAATGAAAAACAAAAGGTTTCATTCAGCAGATCTGACCATTTATTAAAAACAGAAATGATTGCAGGACAAAGTCCTAATCAGAACCAGGTGTTCACTGGCCAGCAGACAAACAGCTGGGAGTTGGAAACTAACGTTATTTACATTCTGCACTTTGGCTGTTTTCTGGTTTCCTGGAATCGTCCAGGGAGTTTGTGACGTGAAGGAAGGAAAAGCATCAGAGCTGAGGATTGATGAGTCACTGAAAGCCACAAACAAAACCTCAATCATAGATGTAAGGCGGACCCGTCTCCTCTTCAGAACCCCTGGAGAATATCTGCGTCCCAGTGCTCCCAGTAAAAGCCGCCCAGCATGGAGAGAACCGGCACCGCTGGACCTGTGGAGCTGCAGATCCGACGAGAAGCAGCAACAGACTCTGGCCATCGGTCAGTCTGCAGAAACAACCTTCTTCCAAGTGCGAGCTTCTGTCTTTCATGTTCAGTTCAACTAGTCAGCTGTTCATCCTGCAGACAGACCAGATCCCAATGGACAGACTGGGTCCCATCAGACAGACCGGATCCCATTGGTCTGACCAGATCCCATCAGACAGACCGGATCCCATCGGACAGACCAGATCCCATCTGACAGACCGGATCCCATCTGACAGACCGGATCCCATCGGACAGACCGGATCCCAATGGACAGACTGGATCCCAATGGACAGACTGGATCCCATTGGTCTGATCAGATCCCATCAGACAGACCAGATCCCATCGGACAGACTGGATCCCAATGGACAGACTGGATCCCATTGGTCTGACCAGATCCCATCAGACAGACCAGATCCCATCAGACAGACCAGATCCCATCGGACAGACCGGATCCCAATGGACAGACTGAATCCCATCGGATAGACCGAATCCCGATGGACAGACTGGATCCCAATGGACAGACTGGATCCCGATGGACAGACTGGGTCCCATTGGTCTGACCAGATCCCATCAGACAGACCGGATCCCATCGGACAGACCAGATCCCAGCAGACAGACCAGATCCCAATGGACAGACTGGGTCCCAATGGACAGACCGGATCCCATCAGACAGACCGGATCCCAATGGACAGACTGAATCCCATCGGATAGACCGGATCCCGATGGACAGACTGGATCCCAATGGACAGACCGGATCCCATCGGACAGACTGGATCCCATTGGTCTGATCAGATCCCATCAGACAGACCAGATCCCATCGGCAGAATGGATCCCAATGGACAGACCAGATCCCATCAGACAGACCGGATCCCATCGGACAGACCAGATCCCAATGGACAGACTGAATCCCATCGGATAGACTGGATCCCGATGGACAGACTGGATCCCATTGGTCTGATCAGATCCCATCAGACAGACCAGATCCCATCGGACAGACTGGATCCCAATGGACAACTGGGTCCCATCGGTCTGACCGGATCCCATCAGACAGACCGGATCCCAGCAGACAGACCGGATCCCAATGGACAGACTGGATTCCATCGGACAGACGGGATCCCATCAGACAGACCGGATCCCATTGGTCTGACCAGATCCCATCAGACAGACCGGATCCCATCGGACAGACCAGATCCCATCTGACAGACCGGATCCCATCTGACAGACCGGATCCCATCAGACAGACCGGATCCCAACATTGATCCCAACATTTACGTACAGCAGAAAATCCTGCAGAAACAGCTCAGAAGCATCTGGACTAAATCGTTTCCCCAGTCAGAAGCTGAAAGCTGCTGCTGTTCCCAGAAAACTGAGATCATAAATCGATTCAGCCAGGATGTTTACCACTGCAGTGCCACAACTTTATGTTGCCTACAGAACAATGTAACCAAACAGCCTCAGTAATTAAACAACCAATCAAGTAGCAATAAACCCTTATAGCCCATAATCAGCATGTCACTTTGAATCTTTTACGCCTAACAATCATTTTGGGTGTTTATGGACTTCAGGCCTTGTTCACACAGCAGAACCTGAACGACCCAGTTCCAACAACAAAAATCTGACTTGTTCCACTTCCACAATGTGGAACTAAATTGGATTTGAATTGGATCGTTTTCAGAGTGTCTGCAGTCAGAACAGTAGGTCACATTTCATCCCACCTTCATGTCGCCGCTGTGAGACGATTCGCTTTGGGATCGTAAACCGTTCACACAGAATCCTGACTGCTGTCGCATTTAATTAGCAGCAAGAAAATAAAATCTGAATTTAACACTAAAATGTGACCGTAGTCAAAGATACACACAGACAAACTGTCGATCTCAGAATAAGCATAAAAATGACGAATGAATGTTTCGGAGCCACAATGTTTTACTCTGTAACGAGTTAATGTTCTCTGTCTTCAACCAAAAGCATCAATCTACAGCTCAGATTAGCGTCACTGTGGGTCAGAGGGATCGGATGAACTCTGACCTGTCGGGGTTCTGCGGACAGACGTGCATCTGCAGCAGGATCCTCTGGGTGAAGGTCTTGAAGCACTGGCCGCACTTCCACAGATGCCAGTCGCTGAACTCGCTGCTCAGCTGGCTGGTGGAGGTCGGGCTCGCCAGAACCCGCTGGTTCTTGGAGCCCAGCTGGCCGAAGCCGGAGTCCGACTGAACTCCGACCCCGACCTTGTCCAGCAGCGAGAAGCTCCGGGAGCAGGGTGAGTGGGGGAAGACCATGGAGCGCAGCAGGGCGGCCGGAGGGGAGGAGGAGGAGGAGGACGATGAAGACGAGGAGGGCTTGGTGTTTTTGCTGAAGGACTGGAGGGATTCCTGTCTGCTCATGGCCTCCACCACCGTAGCTGGAACGTTTACTGGGAAAACACACAGGATGGGCAGGGAGGTCAGCTGAGGCCGCAGGACAACGACCCAGGATGCAACATGGTGTAAACAACAACATGGTGTAAACAACAACATGGTGTAAACGACAACATGGTGTAAATGACAACATGGTGTAAACGACAACATGGTGTAAACGACAACATGGTGTAAACGACAACATGGTGTAAACGACAACATGGTGTAAACGACAACATGGTGTAAACGACAACATGGTGTAAACAACAACATGGTGTAAACGACAACATGGTGTAAACGACAACATGGTGTAAACGACAACATGGTGTAAACAACAACATGGTGTAAACGACAACATGGTGTAAATGACAACATGGTGTAAACAACAACATGGTGTAAACAACAACATGGTGTAAACGACAACATGGTGTAAATGACAACATGGTGTAAATGACAACATGGTGTAAACGACAACATGGTGTAAACGACAACATGGTGTAAACGACAACATGGTGTAAGTGTGGCTGACAAACATTAAACAATCGAGCTTCACTGCTTCACGCTACAGCAGAAACTGTACATGTTTTGCTCAGTGGAGGGAATCATGAAGCTGCTGCATTTTGAGGTTTCTTTCCTCGTCCTGAAACTCTCTCTGGGTTCTCCCATGACGACTTGCCCCTGGCCCTGCCCTGGCCCTGCCCTTGCCCCCCCCCCTGGCCCCCCCCCTGGCCCCGCCCCTGGCCCCGCCCCCAGACTCATCCTGGCTTCTGTTCTGGCTTTATTTAGTCCGTTTCCTGCTTGCGGAGCGGAAACGGACTTGGCAAACCGCTTGGCAAACCGAAACCGAGCTTTGCAGGCAGACCAGAGTTATTTTTTGGTTGCATTCACATCTCCCAAACGAACCGGACGTTCGAGTGGGAATGAAGTGGACTAAACACACTGCTGTAAACTACTAGGATGTATTTGGAGTGTTTTCAGAGGAAGTCTGAGTATTTGTGAGTTTTACATTTACTGCAGTATTAAATTAAAACAGTACAATGAAATGGGATCCGAAGTGTTTAAGTGCAGCTGCACTTCCTTCTCTCCGTTTCTGCACTCACCAGAAAAATATTTTGTTTTTCACATGTCAGAGTTTGTGAGCTTATAGATTTTGTTCTGGAGAAAACTAGCGGCTAAATAAACATCCAGTGAAAAGCTCAAATGCTTTAAAAGTTTTCCTTTTTCCTTTTACTGGTTTTTTGGCCCTCAGGTTTTTAACTGATTCAAACTGAAGGGCTTCTGGATACTCTTACAAATTTAAAATGCTAAACAAATCTTTACAAAATGCGCATGTTTGATTTATTTACACGTTGGCGTTTTACTCTCTGAGAAATGTAGCTGCAAATAAATCCAGCACCAAAACATTCAAGTGCAATCAGTGTGAGTTACTACGCTGAACTCAGCCTGAACTTTATTTCCACGGTTTGGTGTAATCATCCTTTGTGCTTATCCTCTCCACCTAATTCTATTTTTCCGGTTCTGTTTTTCTTTGCAGAAAGAAATCTGGACATAAATGCGGCACAATAAATACATTTTCACAGATAAGAAGCTCTGATTAAGGAAAAAGTGTTGCTGGTGAATCCAACAGTTGAGTAAAATGAAACAACAGGAAACAAGACGTTACATGAAAGCGTGTAAATTAGATTTGGGGTGAACCAGCTGATGCCGGCTCTCCTCACTCGACCCAGAAGTCAGCTGCTTTGTGTTGTGAGGTCTGACCAACTGACAGGTCTGGACTCCATGAGGCTTCATCATGTTTGAACCGACATCAGGATGCCTGTTTTTGCTTTGAGTCGCGGCGGATGGTTTTGGTTCTGTAAAACTGGCTTGTTTGTGAAAACGTGGCATGTGGTCTGGCTCCGTTCTCCGACACCAGAAACAGACTGTGCTTCCCATCATCATTAGTTTGATGACAATGATCCCAAACCTTGACCAACGTTTTCTTTTACTTCTCTAAACTTAAACAGATATTGGTTATGAAGGCTCAAACTGAATGCTGTGGATTATAATGAGTCTCTGGACAAGCTGTTTGTTTTGTGAACCTGGCTGAGAACCTGCTGATTTTAGCACTGAAAACCAAGCAAGGTAACATAAGCAGCGGGAAGCTCTCAGTTATGCTACTAATTAAATGTGATCTATGTGAACGGCTTACGACCCCGAAACGACCCCGAAGCGTTTACGGCGGTAATAATGGCCGCCGCCGCCGCCGCCACCGTCTGTGGATGGATTTTAGAGACTTCAGGGCCGACAGCATCATCACCAAATCAGGACAAGACAAAGGCAGTTAATCAAAAAAAGCAGCGGAGCGATGACTGCAGGTTCTGCAGAGAATCTGCCTGGATGTGGAGTCGGACCAAGAACAGCAGTGATTCGCTTCACCGACTCAGGCTGATATCATCCTACAAAAACTACAGTGAATCCCTGGTGTTAGCAGGGACAACTATAAGTTGCCATTAAAACTCCTCTAAAAACACTTAAAAATGCCAATTTACTTAGTTCAAATTCATCTTAAAACGCATTAAAATGTATTCATGTTTACAAAGAAAGCCATGTAGCATCCAGTCATCTTTATCTCGGCTCTTTGGTGTTCAGCCAATCAGTAGTAAATAAATGAGTGAACCTCCTGGATTAGAGCATTTACAGGGTATTATTGCTCTGAGGAATTCCAGTTTTCCACACTGAATTTTCTTTGGAATGCCTTAGATATGCGCTATAAAAATATCTGTGAATAGGAGAAATTTCCATCAATATCTTAGAATTACTTTCCAAGGAAAGATCTACAGTCCACTGTAGCTCAAAGTGAATCATATTTTCTATAAATCTCCTCAACTATAAGTTGCATTTTCTGTGAAGAAAAGAGAAAAAAGTGGAGAAATAAAAGCTGGAAAGCAAAAAGAGCTTGCAGATAAACATCCTCTCAGTGTTGTATCTCTTCACTCAGAGCATCATAACCGTTTTCCATCCTTCATCAGCTCACCTCTGCCATCAGGCCTCCAGGCCTCATTGATCCTCTAATAACCTTATGAGGAGATAATTACACCATTTGTAAGTTGGCCGACGGCTCTATCGACGGCCGCGTTGCGCGCCGCTCGCCCTCTCTTAATTCATTTTCCTACAAACGTCGTATTTACAAAAAATGTGAGTCGATATGTTTTGGGTTGTGAATGAAATGCATCATCAGAATGAGAGAATTATGCAGATGCAGTTTGCAACATTGCAGAGTCTGTGATTTCTTCCTTTCTGGATGTGTGTGTGTGTGTGTGTGTGTGTGCGTGTGTGTGTGTGTGTGTGTGTGTGTGTGTGTGTGTATGTGTGTGTGTGCGTGTGTGTGTGTTCTCCTCCAGATGGGTGTGACCAGAATACCAACGGACTCCTTTCTTCAGGATCAGAGACGTTTTTAAAGCAGTTTTCCAGGCTGATGCAGAGCAGAGCGGGCGGAGCACCGCCCTCTGCTTCCATATCAGATTCAGCCACATACCAACACCCTTCGTCTCTGTTATGAAAACCATGTGAAGATCCTCCTGGTTCATGTCAGGACTTTCTTTTACGCTCTTAGGTTCAAACATCCATCAACAACAGATTATTGCTCTTCAGAGAAAAACGTTTCCACCTCAAACCTCTGGGGAATATTTTAAATTAAATCATCAAAGAAACAATTTGTAGCAATAAAAGTTTTAGGAGATAATTACTCTATAAAACTAATGTTTTTATGAACAACAGAATAAAAACATTCATTTTCAGAGACATGTCAAATACTTGTTAAATGTCTTCATAGCGTAACCTTTAGCAGCTTCTTCACAGCTAAACCAAATGTTTTCATACTTTAACTTCTGAACTTTATCATGTTTCTTTTAACTGATGCTTATAAAAATATGACTCTACAATGTGCCAAGAGATTTAATCAAAAAGGAAACAATTACTTTGATTTATTTTAAGTGAAAAATATTGTGATATTATTCATACGGTAATTTGTGAAATCTGTGGGAAACTTGCAGGTTTCCTGCCATGAAGAATCCAAATTACCCTGATTAACTGTTTTAATTCAGCTGTTTTAACTGAGCAGGTGAAAACTGCAGATTTCTGCCGGGCGCGGCGAGTCGAGTTCAGGAAAACCTGCAGCTGGACGTTCTGCCGGCTCCAAGAGCCACCAGGACCCGACTAAACGACTCCAAGTTCAGAGGAATCAGTTCCAACTCTTTGAAAAATGCAGGACCTTCTGCAGCCATGTTGCAGAATGTCCTGCAACATGGCTGCAGAGTGGCAGCCATGTTGGTTCCAGCTGCGTCTGCATGATTCAGACCAGAAGGAGCTTCAGAAACTGAGTCTGTTTGGCCGTTTTAAGATTTTATCTGGGCAAAGAAAAAGACTTTTTCTCTAACAATGACCAAAGCTTTCTGTGTGTTTCCCTCCTCATCAACATAATTTTCCATTTAAACTCAAACTAGTGACCAAAGGAGATTATCTGGTTAAAACCAACTGATTAATCAGAACCGTTCTTCATTGGCTGTTCAGATTATTGCTGCAGCTTTCCTGATGATCAGTGGTTCTACCACTGTCATTAAACATTTAAATGCTCATCTAATCAATACAGACCATTCCAACAATCGTCATAATAATATTTCCTTTTTAATAAAGAAGAGAAATGAGGTTATTTTAAGCAAGTCAATATAAATGTAGCTAACCAGCATTTCTTCTCATTCCCCAGATTTTCTCCACCGTTCCCATCAGAACCTTCCTCACAGAACCACCGAGGAAGACGAGGCGGAGAGAAGAACAACTGAAGTGTGTGTCTGCAGACACGCTGTTGGTGTTAGCGGGTTGCTGGGCTGCGGAGGCTCAGGCCGACGCTCTGATTGGAGGGAACGTTTTTCAGTAAACAACCACAGCGTGTGTGTGTGTGTGTGTGTGTGTGTGTGTGCGTCTGTGGGTGTGTGTCTGTGTGCGTGTGTGTGTGGGTGTGTGTGGGTGTGTGTGTGTGTGTGGGTGCGTGTGTGTGTGTGTGTGTGCGGGGGTGTGTGTGTGTGTGTGTGTGTGTGTGTGTGTGTGTGTGTTTGCGTCGTGGTTCTCTGTCCTGGCTGCAGTGTGGACCGGTGGGAACATAAAGGTGGATTTTATCCATGCCGTGTTTATAGTGAAGTTGAGTTTTGATCAGTTGATGTTGAGATTAAATCTGTTTACTATTGCTTCAGGATTTTCACATTTTTATTGAACATTAGATTTTAATCAGAATTCATTTGTGAAATCAAGCGGACCGGAAACCGCTCAAAAAGAGAGGAAGTGGCCTCCATCGCAAGGCATTCTGGGTAAATACAACCAAAACAAATGCATGAGTCTGCCGCTAGAGGGAGAAATGTTTAGATTTTGTGAAGAATGAAGTTGTGCTCAGCGTCTTCAGAGGATTTCATGTGGTTTCTTCCAGTGGTTCCTGGTGCAGCGCCCACACAGGCCAGGAGGGGAACAGTTTCTACAAACGGTTTAGTTGGTTTGACTTTGCAGTGAGAAAAAGAACCACAGCAGCTGTTGCAACTTTTGGATCCCAAAGTGTGAAAACATCATTAAAGTGTTTCACAGATTTGGAATTTAGTGTAATTAGTATCTAAGAGGTGAAAAGTCTCTAACTAATTAGATCTTTAAGCTTTGTGTTGCAGCCTGTCATTAACTTCACTTTGGGGTTGATAAAGTATTTCTGGAATGAATTTATTCCGGTTTCAGTTGTGAATCAGATCTTCATGCAGCAGGTTTTGGGTCAGGGTTAGGGTTAGGGGTCAGGGTTAGGGTTAGGGGTTGGGGTTCTGCCAGTCTCAGTGTTCAGTCGGCTCGCTCTCCACCGATCAGGGTCAAATAGATCAACATCTCCGAACCTAAAGACACAACAATGCTGTCCGTCAGTCTCCAGTGTCACATTTAAACATGGACGCCACAATCAGCAGATAACGATGCCAACCCAAGACAATGCACAGCCTAAATGCAGTTAGTAGCAAAGTGTCTTTAATTAAGACCAGACTTTCTGGTTTCTATTTGGTACAAAACATGTAATCTGATTTAAGCTAATTGGTTCGTGAACAAACCTTTGTTCACTGCAGGCTGAATCAATGTGTTGGACGTCTCTTTGTGTAGGATTTACTTTGTACTTTCAGGGACTAAATGTCTTCACATGGACAGAGATGATTTCAAATCAGCCTACAGTCTGAATCGTTGACAGCTTTAATTATGTCCATTTCTGAGTTGTTTCAACTTGCTGACGTCTTCCACGTCTCAGACTCTGACAGCAAAGACATCAATGTCAAAAGGCAGATGACTCTGGATTCAAACCCAGAACAAAACAAGCTGATTTCTTCCTACAGGACAGGAAATCGACGCTTTTTAACACAAACAGAACAAACAGGAGGCTTCAAAGTAACTGAGTAACTCAGTAGAAAGCAGTAAAAGAAACAAAATCCTCCTATAATAGTAAAGTGATTTCATCTGGTGAGTCGGTAAAGCTGCACAATTCATAAAATTACATAATAATTAAAATAATGAACAAAAGTTAATCAAATGTGAGTTAATTTCTGCTTCTGAACTGATCTGATGGGATGCTGAGAAAGACGTATGTTGAGTTCAAGTTGTGCTAAAAGGAGTTAGCCTGAAGCTAAAGATAGCATCTCAATGCTAAACACGTAGCAGCAGCACAGATGCTAACGCTAGTTTCCACATTTCCACAGAAGCTCCATGAATAATGAGCTGATTAACGATGAATACCAGATCAATATTTTCATTGACCTCATAGGTCCATTTATTCAGTGATTTAGCAGTAAAAATGTTTTTTGAAATGAAAATGTTATTTATTTTATCAATGGGTTTTAATTACCATTAATTACTTAATTTGATTAAACGTTTTAATGAGTCCCACCACTACTTTTAACTCAACACCAAGATGGAGAGAAAAAGGCAACCGTTTTCTGATTGGCTCATTTTAAATGGCTGAAGGTAAAAAAAACCTCTTCCAGCTAAAAACAGCACAATGTTCACCTGACACCAAGTACCAGGCATAGAGGTGGAGGAGTGATGCTTGGGGTTTGAATCCACCTGCAGTCACTGATCACTGTGAACGAAAGTTTTCTGGGTCGTCACCATCACACAGACCCCAAACACAGCAGACTGGCTGAAAACGACAACAGCTCAGGTGTTTCACTGGCCTAGTCAAAGTCCAGACTTCAACCTGCATCAGGTCAGAGACCTGTGCAGAAAGTGGCCATTTCTGACACATCTAAAGACATTTTGTTTGATTAAATAGAAATGAACCAAGATAAACCAAAGTCCCGGAACCCATTAATGAAAAGAGCAGCCATGTGCGGCTGGAAGGAGATACAAACAGGAAGTATTCGCTCCTCCAGAGCGATTCACTCATGGCAGCAGCTCTTCTGGTCCCCAACGCAGCAGGAACAGTGGAATGTCGGCTGTTTGTTTGTGTGCCTGTGATTATGTTTACAGCGGACGCCGCAGCGCTGTCACGACAAACAATGTCATGTAAAAGACTCGTTCTGCCTGTAATGCAAAGCAGCTTGTGGCCAAACGTCTCTAATTTGCAATCAGCACGATCTCGTTTCAACACGGCTCTGTTAAAGGAGAGTCTCTAATTCAATTTATTTCAGTTTAGATTCCGCAGATTAAAACCTTCTTCTGCTCCTTTTTGCCTTCGAGTTTTTCTTTCTAAATAATTATGTAGAAAAAAAAAGGCAATGTTTGTTTTCCGCCTGCAGGGAGTTATTCTGTAAGATGTACAAGAAAACTTGGATGTAAACAAGCTGACAGAGCAGAAAACTGGGGGAGAGGTAAACACAAAACAGAGGGAAGAGGAGGGAGGATGAAGAAGATGGAACAAAAGAAGAGACAGGTGACCCAATGGGAAATTAAATATATTTAAGATATTTAAGAAAGTCAGAAATATGTGACTGAGGAGGTTTTAGCTAAAATTTGTGATGCTTCTAATTCTTCAGACAAACCTGAAGGAAGTTATTATAAATGATGAGAAAGAAGCTTACAAACCCGCTTAACGTTTTTATGACTACGTTGTTTTTATATATTTGCTCTTTTCCTTTAGAAAACTTCAAAAGCAGCAAAAATCTGCAGCCAAATTCAGCTTTTTCAGGCAAAATAAAAAATTAAGCTTTTGCTTTCCAAACTCAAACTGGAGACAGAATTTGATACTTTTCTCACCTCCAGCTGCTGTAATTACCTTTCTTCTTGTTACACAGTTCGCCTACAGCTGCTGCAAAACGTTTTTCTCCTTTTGATAAGAACAATAAGCCTGAAATAAAAATAATTCTGCTCCATTGTATCTGTCTGATCTGCTCAGATCTGGACAGCAGATGATTTTACTTCCCTTTTCACGCACCGGACCAGATTCTCATTTCCCTTCACTGCTCCCTCTGGGATTTCTCCCATTAACTTGGATTCATGTACAATGATGCTGATTTTGTGCTCTGTTTTAGCATTTTAGTTAGCTTGTAGCTTTCGCAGCAGAGAAGTGAAGGATCAGTCCATGTTACATTGACATTAGTGTGAGATGCTGACGGTTTGCTTAGTCTGAAGAACTTTGGCCGGTTTTGTGGGCGTGTTTGTTTATTCAGTAATTTTTTACATTAGTGGTCATTCTTCCTACCTTCTTCTTCATACTTATTCTGTCTGAAATACTGGCTGCTAACATCTTCTTCTGTGGTTTAGAGTTGATCCCAGTATAAATATTTCCTGCTAAATGTTACATAGGCTTAATAATCCACAGATAGTCAATGTGCTTCTAATTTATTCCACTTCCAGTTGTTGATTTTTCTACTGTGTGAACTAAGAACTGCAGAGACTTGTGTGTCTGAAGCAGAGGTATTCCTGAGTCTATAACCAGCAAACAGGTACAGTCAGGAAAGTCTCCTCACGGTTTTCGTCCTGAGCGATGCACTGCAGCGGGATGCCGAAGAAGGACGTGTAGGAGTCGTTGTACCAAACCAGCAGCTCCGTTCCTCTGGGGATGTCCATGCAGGCTCTGTAGAAGATGCACGACCTGCAAGACAAACACACAAATCCTGACTTTTTATTTTATAACTCGTGTCTTTACTTGTGAGCGTCTGAGTAAAATCATGAGGCCGGCGGCGGGCCGGACCCAGGTCCACCAAAAACAAATGACTCCACTGCACAGGAGAAGATGGGAGACGGATAAAAACGTTCATCTGATAACAGCTTCAGTTCACATCAGACCGAACTCGAGATGATTTATGGGAAATATCTGGTGTCTCTCACTTTCCACAGAGCAGCTCCGTCTCACCGTGTTGTTCGCTCACGTATCCAGAGAGCCGATGGTTCCTGGGTCACGCCGCCACTAGAATAACACTTCCTCCGCCCAAAAACATCATTCTAACAACATGAGCAAAGCCACGGTCAAAACCACACTTTTATTTCCAGCTCTAACTATTTTAAAACATGTTCCCACATGTTTTCCTCTCTCCCTGCTGGCAGAGTGGCAGCCAGAGCAGATTATAGCTGAGAGGTCACAGGTTCAATTCCCACAGCGGCTCCCTTACCGAAGCCAGCAGACTAATTCATTTTTAAGTCGAGTTTATTTGTGTGGCACATTTCAGCAACAAGGCCATTCAGAGCCTTTACACCATAAAAACATAATAAACAGCAGCAAACATTACATTTAGTCAAATTCCATCGTCAGAATCATCAAATATATTGATCGATCAATGTTCCAGTAATTATGAATCAAAGGAAGCAGGAGAGTTTAACACTTTACTGAAAGTTTTTCCCAGATTGGAGGAGAATTAAAACTAAACTAAACTAAAACTAAAACTAAACTAAACTAAACTAAACTAAAACTAAAGGAAGTTGAATAAATGTCAAACTCCTGTTACCAAAAACTCTTCAGGTTCACCTGTTAGCTGGTTAAACTGAGCTAAACCTCAGAACCTGCTTATCCAACTAAAGGTTCACAGACGTTTATAAAGCCTGAAGAATCAAATGAGTTCAATGCAAGAATTACATAAAAAATATCCAGCGATATCAGCTGGTGATAATGCAAATTAATGAGGTTAAAATAAACTAAGTGCTGAGACACACGAAGCATTTCAGCATGAAACTGAGGTGAGTGAAACAAAAGACAGAAAAACCTCTATTTTAGTTCAGGCTGTCATCACTTTCTACTGACGGTGACTTTCTGTGGGGGTGGATGGTGAGGATTGACGGACGCTGCAGGAATTTCTGCTCCTCAACCAGTTTTACTAAATAAGGAACTAAAAGTCACTCAGGAAAACACAACAGATTCTGGTATTTTCTCTCAGCGCCGCAGAGTTTGCATCACTTCACCACAGAGGGAAACCAAAGCCAGTCCAGCATTTTTACTGTTTTTAAACAGCACCAGGCAAATTTATTGGCATCTGTGGTGAAGAGGTGTAAACGGCATTACTAATACCAGTAATGTGTTTAGTTAGTTCAACATAAAACAAACCAAAAGCATAACGTCTCAGTGGCAAAATAAAGTATATTTAATGGTTTTGCTAATCAAAGGCAGCTCTGAACCGGAAGCTTCGCTTTGTTTCAGCTGAGACTTTCAAACTGGTTGGAGTTTTATGGAAACTTGCTCCAGTTTAGAGAAGCATAAAATCTGCAGCTTCTACATATAATTTAGCTCTGAATTAAATCTTATGAATTACAGCTTTATGAGGTTAAGGAATTGTGTTATAATCCACTCAGACTTGTCACCTTCGCTGGGTTCAGCTGCAGCACCATGCTAATAATAGTCACGCTATCTCGACATCTGCTGAAAGGAGCGAGAAGCGTCTGTTGCTGTCATACTCGTTTGGGTCGATGCCACCCAGGAACTCGTCACTGTGACGCATCCATTCATGTCTCTGAGAACAAGCTTCAGATTAACACAAAGATCAGATCAACAACTGGAACAACAACTGGAGATCTGGAAGCAAAGAGACTAAGACAAATTGGTGAGCCTAATAAATAATATTGTTATATTTTATTAAGCTCATGTAAACATTCAGGTCTCTGGGCAGCATCTAAAATCAGTTCTGTTTACTTCTTACAATGTAACAAGTAAACAGAAAATCAGAAAAGGCTCATTAGTTTCAGAACCTTTGACGAAAACGTTACTAAAAATTAGATAATTTTAGATTTTAGATTGACTTCGTTAAAGGCAATTTAAATGAATACTTTCCTAAGTATCAATACAAAAGATAAATTTACTAATGACTGTTATTTATTAAGTAGTAACTGAGCCGCTCTGTTGGTTTATTTATTCCATTAAAGTTTGTACAACATGTTACATATTTAATGTTATTTACTGTGTTCATTGTGGGATGAACATTAAATCAACATGTTGTCAGTATTATCACTGATACAGTGTTGCTTTGATTTTAATAACGTTTGACGATTATAAATCATTTTAAAAACATACCTGTTTTCTACCTGATGCTGGTTATAATTCAACCTCTGTAATAGTTTCCATTTGTTTAAACGCACTCCTCACTTAACATTAACATTAACGTTAAAGTTAATGTTAATTTCTGGTTTCAGGTGTAGCTTAACAGGCTGCAGAGAGGAAAATGTGCAGCATTTCATGATGAATATTGTCTCCTCAAGACATGGAAAATGTTGCTTTTTACTCTTTTATACATAAATGCTTTTGTTTCACTTGCATTTTAACAGCTTTAAATGAACATTTTTAGGGTTACGGTATTTTTATCATACATATTCAATGTAGATTTTAAAGGATATTGTGAAGATTTGACAGGTTTAACATCTTTTTTTATTTTGCACAAGTGAATCACAACTGAATGTGAGGGATTTTCTGTTATTATAATCATGGATGCAACATATCATCAATATGAGACGAGCTAAGAATAAAGAATAATGTATGTTATGCAGAAGAAACGTAACTAACATTACAATTTCAGTACAGTTGGTGAAATTTTAACTGTTTATTAAATTGGTTGCAAACAATCACAGAAGACTTTTGTACAGACTTTCCTGCTAAAAGAGGTAAATAAAGTTTATGACTGAATGTGTTTTTGCTCTTGCTCCTACAAAACAACGCAGACACACGACAGACCTTATCAGAGTCTTTGACCTGAAACACTGAGCATCCAGTTTGACTGGTGTGTCAGAAGAAATTCCTACAAAAGCCAGTAATCTGATTACGACATGCAACGTTAACGTACATTTTACAGCATATTCAGGTGGATCTATTAATGACACCGATTCAAGTTCTGAGCTGATTCCTCACCTTTCGTAGGACCACTGAAACGCCACCAGGTGAGATCTGGATGGAGCCCCAGGCCAAGGACGACTGACAGTCATGTTTAGCTTCTTTCTTTTGCCAATAATTGATGATTGGCAGTTGCTCAAATATTTATTTGCAGCAGTAACATGCAAATTAATTATTTTAAACAATCATACGTTGTGATTTTCACATTTTTGCACCTAAGATGAACATTTTAATTTGTAAGTTGCAAAGGATGTTCAAATACTTTCCTTCTTGTATCTTTTACCATTTTGGGAACTCAGTGGTCAAAACATGACAAAAAACAGCCAGAATACTTGACTGTAAATCAACATCTTTGACATCAACACATTTTGACAAAGCAAAGACAGAAACCGACTGAAATGAAACCATATCTTCGTAACTCTGTTAACTCCACAAAGGACTTTGCTGAACATCAGAAGTTCTTACCTGTACTGGACCACCATCATGTTCTGCTCCCCACAGTGCCTCGCGCAGCGGATGTACCTCATCCAACTGGATTTACTGGGATCGTTTCCATCTATAAAGTGCTGCAGCGTTCCCTCTGCATCATAGATCTAGAACACACAGACAGGGAAACAGTGCTGCGTGTAACTGGCATCTAAATTCGTTTCATTCAGTTAAAAACTGTTGTACAAGTTTAAATTGTACAACAGTTTTTTTCAAGAACGAGTTTCCACCTTGACCCACTGCTGGTACCAGACTGGTACCGAGACCAGTAGATGGGACCAGTTCTTACTGGTTGGCAGGTCTGGTTTTACTGAAGAAGTGATACAAAAACATTAAAACAGTCATAAAAACTAATAAAAAGATAAAAACTCTAAAATTCCTCTGAAACACGAGCATTTGACCAGAGGAAACCGGATCAGCCACGTTTCTGAATGAATCCATGAATAAATGTTTCTATTTGTTCTGTCGGCCAGTATTTCTCTGAATGTCTGCTGCTTTTATTGTCTTTGTCAGGACGGCTTCTTTAAGCTCAGAATATAATTTAATCTGCAGATTGATTGGTGTCGACTTCAGGAGGAAAACAACACGATGATGAAACTCGTGCATCAGCAGAAAGACGAGGATTTCACAGCTAATAGTGATCATAAGCAGTTAAAGCGCTTCGATCTCACCCAGCCTCTGTGTGTGTGTGCTAGTGTGTGTGTTCATTATTAATCCATCCCTCCATCCATCCGTGGTGATGCAGTGTGACTGTATTGAGGAGGCGTCGAGTGTGTTTATAAGGTGATGACCTGAGCCAATAGCCGGCCTCTGTTCTGTCCATACAGCCTGCAAACAATCAATGCAGTAAATGACTGTGAGAATCAAAGGAAACAGCCTCATTCATTATTCTCAGTGTGTCGCTCTGAGACGTCTGTCACTGTAGGTCTGTCTGCAGACGCTCCGGCTTTATCTCACTGCTTATGTGATCTGGTAAAAACCCAACAGATTCATCACTGCACATGAGGAGTGGACCTCAGAAACAGAAAGTTCTGATGAACCGGGCTGCACCACAAACTGCCCTGTGCTGCAGCTACATCTATCAGTCAGGTGATGTGATTCATCACACCTGTTACCTGCTGGCTGAAGGTTTATTGTGTCCACGTTTTAATTGGCTGTGAAGTTTGCAGAAGGCATCCATTCCTAAATGTTTTGCAGTGATGGCGGCAGACGGAGGGTCTGATGTCGATTTGGTGAAGAGTCGTCACTTTAAGGCTGCATTCCCACCAGCCGTGCTCTCTCCGCTCTAATCCAACGTCAGTCCATCAGTCTAAAAGGTCCGGTTCGTTTGGTGTGAATGTGCAAGCAACTCTGATGTGGACCGAAAAGGCCAATTCTGGTCCTGCTCTGGTCCACTTCCACTCTGTTTGGCTGAAGTTAACTGTGAACGCCAAGCGGACAGTAGATTGGTCCAAAAGCAGGAAGTGGACGATAGCGCAGGGATTTCTGGGTAATACAATCAAAACAAAGGAGAAATGACTTGTGGTCTTTTACCAAAGACAAAAAGAGAGAAATCCTAAAATCTGATCCGTTTACATTTGGTAAGGAAGCTGCGCTCAGCGTCTTCAGAGGGTTTTGTGTGGTAATGGTTCTTGGTTCTTGCTGCAGCGCCTCCACAGGTGAGAGGGGGAACAGGTTTTTCAGTTGTTTGGTCGGTTTGACTCAGTGCAGTGAGAAAACAAACCGCAGCTGAAACCGAGCCGACCATGAGGCGGGTAAACAGGTCAAATGAAGACGAACTCTGGCTGTTTGGCCTTATGGATATCCTGGCAGCCAAAGAAAAAGGAGCAAAACTCCCCTCATGCAGGAATCCCTGCTGGTGCTGAAGTCTGTATTACTAGAAGGAGATGCTGTGAATAAAACTCAAATTAAGCAAAAAGGAGGAAGAAGATTAAGAATCTCCTGCCGGTGATA
This sequence comes from Poeciliopsis turrubarensis, assembly GCA_010277015.1. Taxonomy (NCBI): domain Eukaryota; kingdom Metazoa; phylum Chordata; class Actinopteri; order Cyprinodontiformes; family Poeciliidae; genus Poeciliopsis; species Poeciliopsis turrubarensis. Next base: position 1,954 of record VMRN01000679.1, on the reverse strand, counting down.
AAACCGTCTGATCCCGACCACTTCAGCCAGTCCAGGCTCAGCGCCAGAGTATGTAGGTACATTTTAAATTAACTTAATGCATGTTCACACATATTGCAGACATTTCCAAACTCTGATGACTCTGTAGTATTTCTGTCAGTTTGTGTTTGATTTCAAAGTTTTAATCCTGTATTTTCCCGAGTCGGTGAGAGCCTTCAGAAGGTCTTTATGTGACACTTTTTATCGCCTGAGAAACTTTCTGCTGTCTGGACAGTAATGCTCCTGAAGCTAACAGCTGGTTTCTAGCTTCATGCTGTTCTGTCAGGGTTTTTGGCCGCCTGTGTTTATCGAATCCATCGCTGAGAAATTCCATCTGAAAGACAAACGACCAAAGATCTCATATTGTTTAGTTCAACAGCTACAAAATGTTGCAAACGCTGCCAGGCTCGCAGCTCCAGCTGTCATTTTTCTGTCCCAGCACAAAAAGTTGATTTTTTTATTGTTGTTGTTGTTAAAACTCCATAAATTATTCTAGTTCAGCGCTGGCCTGTGCTGAACAGATGCAGCACGAAGCTTTATTTTCACACACTGAGATCAGCGGCTGGGGAGTCGATCCGTTTCTCACAGCTCAGCTGATTTGATCAATTTCTTGTCTGATCAATTATCAGAACAGGTAAAGGAAATACTTGGGTACATTTCCAACATTTCTTTCCAAACAGCCTGATGTCCCATTATTTAACAGTTCAGGACAAAGAAAGAGGATCAGCCTGCATATTTTCTTAACTATTAAAATATTAATTTATTAGTCGTAGCTGCATCCTGCTTAATTTCAGGAAGTAATTTGCAATATGTATCAGGAATATACTTGAGGACAAAAGCAGAGAATAACATTAAAGTTACTGACTAACAATTAATTAAAAGCAGCCATTTTTTTAAATCCTGAGTTTTGTCTAGCATCAAGCTTTTCGGCCTTCCTTCTAACATCAATGGATATTTTTTCATAATTTCCTGCATTTAGAAACAGAAATACATGTAAATATGTAAATAATATGTAAATATTAAAACATGTACTACATTTAAACATTTACTGTGTCAGTTGTATTAAATACTGACTGAATGAACAGAAAATTGTGATTTTCTCACATTACTAACTTTGACATATTTATAAAATATTACAAACAAGGAACCGGACCGCATTGGGCCATTTAACTTCCCGGTTCTGGGACGCCGCTGCCGGGATTATTTCCCTTAGAACCGCCAACTGGTTCTGCTGCAGGATGAGCAGCAGCGCCCTCTTCTGGATGACGCCAAACTACAACACTGAAAGAAGGTCCAAGTGGGTCCTTTATTTAGTCATAAATTAATCATAATTAATTAATCATAAATCAATAATATGCATCCCTACTTTTAAATATCTTTAATAAATATTTATTCTAAATTTTCTCAGTTATAGTATGCTAAAAATATTAGTGTAAGAGAACACAAATCTAAAGTAGATTTAAACATAAAAGAGAACAGGAAACAAATATTGGATTCTCCTTGAGATGAAAATCTGAGATGTTTCTTGTTATTCCATTAATTTAATAAATACAAGCAGAGAAATGTCCAGGTTCCCTCATGTTGCTCAGCTCTGACACCATAAGGCGACCAGACCCGCCGCGCTGCCAGGAAACTCCAGAGCAAACCAGAGATGACGCAGGAACAGTTTTATTCCAGAAGCGTCTTTCATTAGAAACGGATGCATCCTGAGTGAAAACTATCAGAGGGATCTGCACAACTTCAACTGCCAGCAGGTGTTTACTGAAATGTTCGGACCTGTTGACATTATTACAGACTAAATCTTCATTTTGTCCCATCTGAACAGATGCTGAGGAGCTATTTCAAAGTTCCTGGTGTGTGCGTGTGTGTGTGTGTGTGTGTGTGTGTGTGTGTGTGTGTGTGTGTGTGTGTGTGTGTGTGTGTGTGTGTGTGTGTG
>VMRN01000678.1:0-16420 GCA_010277015.1 Poeciliopsis turrubarensis | reverse complement strand
ATTATTATTATTATTATTATTATTATTATTATTATTATTATTATTATCATCAATAAAATTGCCTCTAAATAAAAAGCCAGTAGAATAATTTGCTGGTCATTTTATGCTGAGGTTCATCCGGATCAGACTGATGGATGAGACATTTAGAACTGAGCAGAACCGTCTGGTTCTGGTTCTGGTTCTTACTGAGTTTCCTGAGCGTTGCTCTCCTCTGGTTGCTCCTGGTTCTGACGGTGCAGCTATAGATCCGATCAGAACCGTCTGGACCCGTCAGAGAGCTGCTGATGTCATAAAGCTTCTCCTCAGTCTGATGGACTGTGGTTCTGGTTCTGTTCTGCAGGGCCGTGTTGGATGGAGGCTCAGTGGACCAGGTGAGTTCAGGTTGAGGGTAGATCCCCTCTGAGCTGCAGGTGGTTCTGTTTCCTTCCTGGTGGATTCTGACGTCAGAAACTGGAGCTGCAATAAAACGCTGATCTATTCAGAACATCAAAAATATCAACATAATTAATCAATTGTTTTAAATCCCACCTTCTACTGTCAGGTGAATAAAAACCAGTTTATTTCCACTGGTTTTGCTGGTGTTGCACCTGTAGGTTCCCTCGTCCTGAACTTTGACCTTTCTCAGCAGCAGGGAGGCGTTTCCTCTGGGGATCTGATCCGTGAACAGAGACGTTCTGCCTCTGAAGTTCTGGTTCTGGTGGCCCAGTTGGTCCTGGTTGTCATAGTAACAGTGGACGGTGTCGTCTCCGGGGGTCAGGCGGCTCCAGCTGATGATGACATCAGAGCCGCTGGAGACGCCGCTGGAGACGCCGCAGGGCAAAACGCAGCTCTGGCTGAAAACACACGTCACCTGGATCACTGCAAAAAAATTATATATATAATTTAAATGATTTATAATAAATGTCTGCAGTCACCAGTTTGATTTTTCAAGATTTCTGTTTATCAGAGCAAATAACTTAGTTCACATGAAAAAAGACAAAATTAACTTACAAGAAACGTTTCAGCAAAACATCAACACTTTTTTAACCCAATAATTCTTTTATTATAAAAAATATTAATATTAATGAATTATTGATTTTAAACAGACTCATGTCTTGCTGCACCTTTAAGGAAGTTTGTCTCGATGAACCAACAGCGCCCTCCAGAGGCGAAAATGGAACTGCTTCAAAAAATAACCTTGTTTGCACATCTGGAAAAATGTGGCTGTTAAATCATAAATCTGAGCTCATTGTTGATAAACTCTTTAGTTTTATGAATTGTTTGTTAGTTTGTAGTTTGGTTTATAATCAGACATGCAGATAATTATTTATTATGCTGGATTTTGACTGATTGATAATCTGTGAAATGAGTTTTTGCTATAACCTGGATCTGTCCTTCTGTCCTTTAATCATTTATTTTCTAAATACATGTTTGTTGTTTTGCTCTTCAGATTTTAAAAAGCAAAAGAGAAACTAACCTGTCAGTCAAAGTTTCTCCTGCTGATTAAAAGTGAAACTACTGACCAGCTGCTGGTTGATAACGTGTTTTTATTTCCTTTATGTTTGCATCACAAACATCAATTCTCAGATTTTACAGTGAAAACATGTTTCCATGTTCAGTGTTTTTTTTCATAAAAATTATTAGAAACCAGTAGATTATTGTTTATCATTTCTTTCTCATCAGAAAACTGAAAGTTTGAAGCTAAATATTGTTTATAGACACATTTATAAATTCATAATTTGTCTGAAAACTATTAAATTGTCAGATGAGTTGAAGTTTCCAGCCTGAAGCTGCAGATTGAGCAGAAACAGAAAAAACATGATGATGTTACCTCACCTGCTTTTGAACGAATCCACTGGCAGCTCAGAACCAGCAGAACCAGGAAGCTCCTGATGCTGCCCATGGCCCAACTGGACCCAGATACTGGACCAGCTACTGGTCAAAGCTACTGGACCAGCTACTGGTCCCAGTTCATGCTGCCTGCCTGCCTTCCACCAGCCTGCTGGGATTATGACTTCATGGAAACGGATCAGATTAGAGAAACTGATCCTCCCACCCTGGTTGTTGCTTTCACTTTTTATTTGACTGCAGCTCAGAGTCACTGAAATTATCACCATCACATTTTCTGAGTCTGTTTAATAAAACAGACTCAGAATTTAATACAAGAAAAATAAAATCTATTCATCACAATAAATCACTTCAGGTTTTTATCTTCGGATCCAGTTTGGATCTGCAGTGAAACGTTGCAGCTCATGAGGTTCTGACTGGTTGTTTCTGCAGTTTTAACATTTTAATGTTAAAAAGCTAAAATATATAAATTCAGAAGAAATAAGTGCAACAGCATAAAGTGCCTCATCTTAACATCAGTTCAACAGTTTTACTGACAGCAGCAGGTCAGAAAGTTCATTGAGGCCTCAGAGTTCTGGTTCAGATGGACCACTTTGGTTCTGGTTCTGGTTCTGGTTCTGGTGGGTGGGTCCTTCTGGCTCAGTTTCCCTGAAGCTGCTCTCAGACCATCGGGTCCATCGTCCCAGGGAGGTCAGCTCGTTTTCAGCTCCACCCAGGTGAAGTTAAACCGTCTGGTTTTCCTGTGGGAGGAAACTCTGCGTTTCCTCCTGGATCCTGCGAGAAGAAACGAGACTTCAGTCCCGCAAAACTCAACAGAACCAGAGTGAAAAACTGGGAAACACACGCAGTTCCCAGTGCAGCTGGTTTACCGCTGGCTGCTGATTGGTCCGCTCTCTGGTTCTTCTTCGTTGGAAATGTTCTGCTGCTGGGGTCGTTTGGACTTCCTGCACTGAAGGGAAACAGAAACATCATCAGAACCAACTTTAATTTGTTCAAACAAAGGAAGAATTTAAAAGTCTTTATTCTCAAGAGACATTTAAACATAAATACATAAATATTGCTGATAATTATGTATTTATTCACTCAAACTTACCTTGATACATTTTTCAACAAAGAACGGAACCGCCATTATTGACATGGACACCAAAATGACTCCAGCGACGATCCCGGCGCCCTGAACCCGACCTGCACACACAGCAGGTTCGGTTCCCATCGGCTGTCTGGGTTTCATTTCAGCTTTGAAACCTCTTTGAAAGAATCACCTGCAGTTTCCGGGTTCTCCAGCCTGCCGGTCCGGCGGTTCCGGCGGGTTCCCACGGTGCAGACGTAGGTCAGGTCCGTGTCGTTGTCCGGAACCTGCAGGGAGCTGCTGATGTTGAACAGCTGCTGCTCGGTCCGCTGCAGCAGAGTCGAGCTCTGCAGGACGAATTCGGACGGCGGCTCGGTGGACCAGGTGAGGTTCGGTTCTGGGTAGATCCCGTCCGAGCTGCAGATGACCCGGTTCCCTGCTTGTTGGAGGTTGACCGTTTTCACCGGAGCTGCAGACATTTTGTTCCAGAAACACCAAAGAATGTTTTTATTTTCTAGAGCAAAAATTTCAGATCCTTTGAAATAAAAAACTAATTTACTGCAGGATGTTTGTTTATGTCAACAAATGAGTGAAAATCAGTTTCCACTGGTGGATTATTCCACTTATAAAGAGACATTTTCTCCATGTTACAAGTGGAATAATCTGCCAGCTCCAACCAGGACGTTAATCTCAATCTGAAGGAATTATTGACTTTAATCAAACTCATGTTACTGAAAAGTCACGTTTATTCCAAGTTTTTAACCAGATGAAGAGCTGATGGATCTTCATCTGGTTCTCATGTTTCCATGGAGATGCTGAAATCCTCCCACCGTCCACCGACACTGTGATGAACTCCAGCCTGGTTCCTGCTGAGCTGCTGCAGCTGCACTCATACCGGCCCTGATCCTGGACCTGCACTGCGCTCAGCAGCAGAGAGGCGTTTCCTGAGGCCACCCGCTCCGCAAACAGAGACGTCCGGCCTCTGAAGTTCTGGTTCTGGTGCTGGACTTGGTCTCTGCCGTCATAGTAAGAATGAACGGCAGATTCTGCTGCTGCCAGCTGAGTCCAGTGGACCGCCGGACCGTCGGCCGGCTGGAAGCTGCATGGCAGGACGCAGACGTCACTGAACACACAGGAGACGCTTCTGTCTGCATCAGACAGAAAACAGCTGCAGTGACATGTTCGTCATGGAAATGCATTTTATATGTCATCCTGAACTTTCTGCTTTTCTAGTTTTATACAGAAAAAATGCACAACCAGCATCTGGAAGTATGAAGAAACACTGATTTATCACTGCAAGAATAGAAAATCTGATCAAATATTTTGGTTGTTTCGAGTGAAAACAACTTATTGAAACAAAACAAAACTAATAAATAACCTTTCAACATGAAACAGTTTTTTAAAGTCAATAGATTCTTAATATTATTGAAATTATTAGTTCCTCTTGTAACAAAACATTTTTCCAAAGTTAGAAGTGAAATAATTTTTTTAAATAAAAATCAATATTAAAGAATTACTGACATAAAACAAGTTACTGTCAGTTAGTTTTGTCTTGTTCAAGATAAAACAGGGAACTAAACAAAACAGTTTGGTCAGATTTGATGTTTTTAGTGGGTTTTTTCCTCCCAGGCAGCAAAGGAGCAAAGAGCAAAGCAGCAAAGCAGCAAAGCAACAAAGCAACAAAGCAGCAAAGCAGCAAAGAGCAAAGCAGCAAAGCAGCAAAGCAGAAAAGCAACAAAGCCATGGAAAATGTAATTCAATAAGTAAACACTAGATGGCAGCACCTCGTCTGTTTCATACCCGGTTTATTTCCTCTGGCAGGTTTTATTTGTTTTGTTTTATTTTGTTTTGTTTGTTTGTTGTTTGTTTTGTTTTAACCTGCCTTGTGTTTCCACTTTGAGCTCTGACAGTTTTATAAGGAAATAAAAATAACATTCCTGTAATTATCCTCAAATTGGTTATTTTACTATTTATTTGTTTCTCAACAACCAGCTGCTGTTTGTTGAGTTTAATCAAATCCATATTAATCTGGGGTTTATATCAAAGCATTGTGATCATTTTAATTCCTGTTTGTTTGTGATTCTGAAGGAATATTTTCAGATTGGTTCAGTCTGAGCTCACTGGTTTGTAACAGTAGAAATATTTTTAATTTATCTTAAATAACACCAAGCATGCCTATTATTCGGGTTTAACTTGTTATGTGCCTCATTTTTATTTCAAAATAATTGTCTTAGACGTTACGACGAGTCTCACAGTCAGAGGTAATGATTATAATATCAGTAAACTCATTAGACCTGCTGCTTCCTGCTTTCTGTCTGTTTCCTGCTCTGCTTTGAATCCAACATCGCAATAAAAGCAGGTGAAGCTGGATTAACGTTAATCTGAATAATCTGTAAATTATTCTCACCTCCTCTACAGAAAGTCCAGAAAAACGTCACGACGGCCCAAAACACGACACCCTTCAGCTCCGTCATCGTCCGGTCGGATCTCAGCCGACGCTGAGCTGATGGAGAAGAAAAGGCGTGACGGAGACTGAAAACATCTCACCAAACTGGAACCACGAACCGGCGGCCATGTTGTTGTTCAGAGACAAACCAGAGAAACTAAAACTATCAGCAGCTTCAGCCTCTGCAGCAGCAGGAAGAACATTAGATTCAGAACAGGGAGGCTGGTTTGAAACTAGCTAAAGAAACGATAATAAAAGCAGCAGGAATGGATGCCTGACCTGTTTCTCACTGAATACAGATTTACTGGATATTTATGGAAATGTGAGAAAAGCCACAACAATCATAATCAGTGAAAACATTAAATGTTGAACTGAATGCAGTTTTCAGATTCAGGCCATGATGTTCATGAAAAGTCCAGCCTTCAGTTTCTTGGTCAGATTTTTGTCATTTAGTTTATATTTGCACAATATTTCACTCAAATGTTGCAGCTTTTTGTTCATGGGGTCAAAGGTCAACCGCTCTAATCGGTGTGAACTATGACCTGCATCATTTTAAATGTTTTGCTTTTTCAACACGTTGGATTCACACCTTCCTGTAATAAACTCACTTCTGACACCTGAGTCAATATTTGGGCCTTCGGGTCATGACCTCCTGACCTGTGGGTCAAAGGCTCCGCCCACCTCCATCACTTTTAATAAAATACAATATATTTCTGTAGAAAATTATCCCTCATTTGTCTGAAACTGAGGAAATAGAAATATTTTGTTCTGAATTTGATGGAGGTAAAACTGAGCAGGTTTATTCTGATTTAAGGTCAGGCAGTGAGAGACGATCAGCGGCGCCTCAAAGTTTGACCTGAGTCGTCTGAATGTGTGAATGTTGGGTCAGTTTGAGTCGCCTTAGACTGACTCTGGCAGCTGGGGGTATTTTTAGACGTCAGCTGATGTCTGATGTCTGACTGCTGTGTGACTGAGTGTCCCAGTTTTCCTGGGCTCCTCCAGAGACGCAGGAACAACTCGACTCTGTGACGTCTTTTCTTTTTTCTTTTCTTTTTTCTTTTCTTTTCTGCAGATGAATCTGATCAGCAGCATATCAACAAATTTAATAGAATTGATTATTCAATTAAAACTGAAATGTAATATATGAAAAAATATAGTGAAGTGAAACATTTGCATGTCTGTATTTATTTATTAGTTAAAGCAAAGACCATGTCTTGCCCCTTTAAGAGCAGATTGAAGCTGCTCTTAAAGGGGCGGTGTTACATATTTTACAGGTGATTTTATAGCACAACCAAGTAACTTTGAGTAAAACAAGCTGCAGCTTTTCATTTATATATTTATTGTTTCAAACCTTCAGCTTTCAGATAAAAATAAATAAAATGCCCTGTGATGAGGAAGATCATTTAAAACTCTTACATCATGCAAGCAAACCCCAAATTATTTAGGATTAAGGTAATCTTAATGCTAATCTTTGATCAAACTGTTCACCTTGATAGTCGGAGCCTTAAAGTTCTGGTGCGGTCCGGCTAGAGTCCGGAGCTGAATGCATAGAGATTAGGGTCATGGCCAGAGGCTCATCGGAAATATTAATAATATTTAAAAAGCAACTAAATCAAATATCTGCAGAGGGAAAACAGAATTAAACATTAAAGCTGAAGCTTTTAGCAATTCAGAAATTTAAAGTAAACAGAAAAACTCAAAGTTTATAAAGACATAAAATAATAAAACATACAGAGACAAAAACATTTAACAGTCAGTCAAATGATCTTCATTTAACAGTTTTTCTGTAAAACATTAAAGTATTGCACGTTTCTGGTTAAGTAGTAAATATTGCATCACAGCTGCTGAACCGCTGTAGATATTTTCATCCTTTCACACCAGATGGATCCGTTTTCAGAAAGTGCAAATTTTACTGATTATGTCGATTTACAAGCAGCAACTGTAGCTTTTAAACTGATATTTTTATACATTCTTAGGTTTTGTTCTCCCAATGTTAATGCAGAAAATAATGTTTATTCTTCATCGTGTTTTTTAAAAATGAGGTAGATGACAACTAAATACAATCCTTCATTATTTACAGTGCAAAAAGTGTCTAAACATATTGAATCCAGTCACAGCACCACAGAGCTTTGACTCAGAGTCTCTTCAAGGTTCTGCCAGCCTGTCATGTTCTGCATCGACTCCTTCTTCATTCAGTTGAGGTAACAGATCTCAGAGACAAATCTTTTCCCCAACAAGCAGATTCTGGAGGATCCAGAGAGGATTCCCGGCCGGAGTGGATCCTGGAGCTGGGTCCAGCTGACCGGGCCACAGATCGATGCTGAAACCTCCCTGCAGTCTGTGCTCACCGTTCTGAGACGGAGCAATGCAATCCAAACAATAGTTCTTCAAGGTTTCTAAAAGTCTTTCAAGCTTTTACTTTGAACTGGCAGCGTTTAAAGGTTTTATGTTTCCTTAGCATTTTAACTTTGGGCTCGTAAACTCAAATTAAGAACCAGAGTTATTTTTGAAATGATAGGCAAAGATTCAGTTTTAAATGTAATTTTAAAGCTCTTTGTTGCCAGAGCTAAAAACATCACATTTAAAGCTGGTTCTTTACTGAGTCGAATGTTAAATTTGATCAACACTTTCTCATCCCTATGAGGTTTTTAATGTTTCACTGATTCACAGATCAGAGTTAAAACTAAAAACGTTTCCCTGGAAATATTTTGGGGCGGGATGAAAAATGGGTGAAGAGAAAAAGTTAACAAAACCTCAACTTATGAACAACGTAGTGAAAGGTTAAAATACGACAGATTGCTGCAGTGAGATTTTGTGGACGGGTTTTGATTCATCATCTCCAGCTCCAAACCCAATCAGGAACCAAAATGACACAGAACACATTCTGTTACTTGATGAACAGGGGAGTTTGACAAATAACTTATTAGATTTGAGCTGCTTCAGTTGTTTGGTTTTCCAGCAACACTGTCATGTTAGAGGTTATCCCTCCTCTGCCTCCTGTGGAAAATAAATAAATGTCAGAAGAGCATGCAGTGTCTGAAAGCAAGCATAAATCATGGTAGTTTGATACCTTTTTATATAGAGAGAAATATTAACAACACTAGATACAGAAAATAGTAGACATAATTCCTACCTCTTGTACACGAGGAAACCAACCAGAGCTACAATTAGTAAGACTGCAACCAGGATTACTGCAACAACAACTCCTGTCGAACTGAGGGAATTATCTAGAATAGAACGAAAATAAGAAATAACTTACATTTGTAATTTTTATGCAAGTTATTTATAACTCAGACATGCAGAGACAACAGCTGCTCCTATTATCTTCTCTTCTGTTGTAAAGGTCGGTAGTTTTCACACCTGAGGAGTTCAGAACATTTAAAAAGATTTCTGTTCTGTTTGTGTTGATGTGAAAACAAATGAATCGCTTCAGGGTGCCGACCCAATCAACCGGACCGATGAGAGGAGCTGGTGTCAGTTCTGTTCATAATAAACTGTAGAGCGATTCGTTGAAGGTGCGATTGAACTCTGACCTCAGTCTGACTCAGATATATGTTCACTGCAAGCTTGATCCAAAAGTCTTTATGTTGCAATGCATTGTGGGATGCTATAGTGTGAACAAACCAGTAAATAAAGGCAATGTATTTTTTCATAAAGCAAGAAGCTTCCTGAAACTTTCAAGATGTATCAATCTTTGATAATTTGGCCTGAAATAAAACCCAGAAGATCCAGCATCTGTTTGCTATTTCCTGGGTTACATCTGGTTCTTCGCTCCAGACATGTTTGGAAAACAGAATGATGTTTTCTGCTTCTGCTTCTCTGGACGAACCACAGAAAACGGATTTAAAATCTTTTCTTCTTGTTATTTCTCATTATAAACCAGAGATCAGGATCAGTAATCTGGATGTTTCTGGATCTTACCTTCTACTAAATGCAGCGGTGTGGTTGCTATGGCGATTTCCAGGGCGTTTCTGGACTCACAGGTGTAATTTCCCTCATGTTTGGGCAGCAGGCCCATCAGTGTGAGGGTTCCTTGTGGTGAAACGTCCTTCACATGCCTCTGCCAGTCCGGTGAAGCCTGGAAAGCTTCACCGCGGCTCTTTGTCAGGATCACATCGTCCTGGTTGAACCTCCAGACGATCCGATCCGGATCAGCATCCAGACTCCGACACTCGACTGTTGATTCTGAGGCTGAAACGTTTCTTCGAGCTGAAAGTAAATGAACACAAGATTTAACAACTGGAGGCGTAAACTGAGCAGCAACATGAACTGCAGAGGGAACGTTCCCACCCACCCTCCTGCATCACAGTGGCTTTCTTCTGGCCTCTCGTTGTGCTGACGCTGCAGGTTGCAGCATCTTGATGGGCGATTAGGTCATAGGGTATCGAGCTGCTGATGTTGTAAAGTTGAGACTCGGTTCTTGATATTCTGGGTTTTTCCGGTGGGTCGTACTCGGAGCCGAAGGTCCAGGTGAGTTTGGGTTCAGGGTAGATCCCGTCTGAACTGCAGAGCAGATTATTCTCCAACTTCCTGATGGTGACTTCCTGAATCGGAGCTGAAACCAAAAATTTAAACCTCAGTAAATAGTTCCAGGTGTATTTGTGGAAACATTAACCAGCTTCAGATATTGTTTAGTTTATATTGGACATGGCCATATTCAGCTCTTGTATTTCATGTAGCTGAACTCATATTTTCTCTGTTCTGGTTTGAATCTGGTGAATCATCATGGTTCCTTTAGTTCCTGGTTTCTTAAATAAATGTTTCCAGTCTGTTTGATTCCTTCTCTTCGCTCTCAGGCCGTTTCCAGTCACTGGCAGAGGAAATAAATAGTTTGGCGTCTGGAAGGAAAAATCTAATTTAGACCAAACTTGGTTCCCATGGAAACCACTTAAGAGACAGTTTGAGTTGCATCCAATATGCCTTTCTGTGGTTTAGATTGATTTACTGACAGTTTATTATTTATTTTGATGTTTCCTATTGTCTGGGGATTATTTATAATTATTTAGCCAGAAACTAAACAAATTGACAAAAAAAAAAAGACATAGAGATAACTACAGTTTTTATTTTTCATCTTTAATGTCAGCATTATAGATCCAAAGTAGTATTCCTGAGATGGAGCCCTGAGGAACACCATCACCAAACTGGAAGTGAAAGAATCTTCTCTCCTGAGTTACCTGAAATATTCCTGACCTGACATTACTGAGGGCTTTGGTCATAGTTTCAGGAAATAATTACTTTCTGTTTTATTCTTGAAATATATTTTAACCATTTAATCTTAATCTTTTCTTTTTTTTTTTTTTTGGTTTATTAGTAACTAAGGATTTGATACAGGAGGAATTTTCTTAATTAATTGTCAAATGATGTCTGATGTTAAAAATGAACTTTGCGACCAGAGAAATGAAAAAGTTGTAAATTTTCATTCTCCATGTTTCAATCGTCACCCGGATTAAATTTAACTCCGTTTCGTGTTTCATGTTGTTTCCTGCTTTCGATCTGAATTATTAATGTGTTTTATTGGGTTTATCATTCCTGCCTCAGAGAGCCGCCGTTGTTTTAATAAAGCTTCACAGTTTATTTAACGTTGTAACTTTCCACAGTATCAGCTCTAAAGTTCACAGCCTTGAACAAAAACCTTATCAGCCTCTTCTGGCAGCGGATCCTTCCAGCTGCAGGCCGAAGTCTCAGCCATGCGAACACAAACGTTTTGTCTAAAATCCAAACTGATTCTGTAACATAAAGTTTCAAACTTCACCAGTTTCTGACTGAAAAATGCCAAAGCTCTGAATGACGAGTCAGCGGTTTTAAAACGATTCACAGGAAGTTAAAATAATCTAAGTATGTACATGTCAGTATCAACTCTAAGAGACATGAAGCAATTCGTGTGCTTGCTAACATGCTAGCTTCCTATAGCAACGTCGGCTAGTGGAATATTTTCCTTGGATTTTATGTATTTAGTCTCCAAAGCAGCATGTTTAATTACAGACGTGTTGGAATATCTGAATGATTTAATGAGAAACAAACAGTTTATGTTTGAGACACGCAGCAGCCATGTTGGATTTTGAGTGAGAGCTTAGTGAGAAACCTCCATGTAATTATGACTCCTTAGTGAAAATAAAATCATTGAACTGCACCTTTAAGATGCTTTCTGTCTGTTTCTATAAAAACATAATAGCTAAAAATGTTGACTTTTTATTGTACTGATGGTTCAAAAAGTGTACAAGCGCTCTACTGGACTCTGAATTTCATCTGCCTCCACTCTTTCTTTTTCAGTCTTATTTTAAATGGGACCTATAATTATAAAATATCACATTTTGCATGTTTTTATGATTCCATTGAGGCTCTACTGCCTCTAAAAACAGCCAAGATCTTTTTTTGGCAATAAGTTAATGTGTCTTAGTGTCTGGAAAATGAGCCCTTTCAAAACTCTCCAGATTATTAAGTCACATTCAGTAGGCACTGCAGTGTTACCTAGCAACCCCAGCTGAACCCAGCCCGTTACCAAGCAACACAAGTGGCACAACAGCACATTTGGTCAGCTGGCTCTTCTACTGTCTGCGCTGCTTAATGGCTGCTGGACAAACAAGGATTTTGTTGTTGATTTGCCATCCAGAAACCACTTGCTGCATTCTTGCTGGTTGTGCAGGAGACTCCACCTCTGCTTTTCAAAGATGTACATTTGTGTAATAGAGCATCTATTTGGGGCCATTTTCACATCATGATTGTAAAGGTTAAGATGGATTTAAAGTGACAGATGCCCTAAAACAGATCATTCTGAAAGTAGAACCAAACTAAAGTCTCAGAATGAGTTGTGCATTTTTGGCCACAGCCCTGCCCTAACCTGCTAAAGGAAGTATAATGGACCACCTTTAAAGGTCTTAAACTGCACCTACTGACTATGTCAGCAATGTAGACATGCAGCTTTTAAGGTGTGTCACAGATTAACATAATGAAGGCCTTCAGTTTGAATCATTCAGTCTGCATTTGGAAAGATGTCTAAATGCAACTGAGTGTTTGGGGAAGCCAGTGTTTGAATGTTTTCGTACCGTAAACCTTTAACTGGATGTAAGTGTCCTTGATTCCGTTGATGGTGCTGGTGTAGCACTGAATTCTGCCTTCGTCCTGAACGCCCACGTTGCTCAGCCGCAGCGAGGCGTTGCCCCTAACCAACTGCTCAGGGTACAGCGAAGTCCGGCCTTTATATCGCTGGTCCTGCTGTTCCAGCTGATCCTTGTTGTAGTAGTAGGAGTGTACTTGTATGTTGGGGTTAAGGATCCAGTGGATGACAATCTCATTGCCACTTATAAATGAACAGGGCAGGATGCAGTCGGTTCCGAACTGGCAGGAGACTTCAGTATCTGAAAGACATGAAGGAGAAGATGGTGGTCAGTGTAAAACATCAACCTTTATAAGGCTGAGCAACATCAAACAGTCGGATAAATGACTGTTTCTACTAGTTCACTGTAGTTTGTTCACCCAAAGGTTTGACTGAAACATCAATATTTCACTGAAAAGATGCTAAACTAGAGCTGAAGATGTCATGGCTCATAGTTTTGACAGTAGGCATGCAGCAAAGGTCGCCGGGAGTCGAACCCGCAACATCCACGTCGAGGACTGAGGCCTCCAAACGTGGGGCGTGCTAACCCCTGCGCCACCGCAGCACATTCTGGTCTGCAGCTTGAGACCGCTGGTTTAGATAAATCAGTGATTCTTAAGATGTGTGCAGATACTTGAAACAGTTGATGTTTCCAAATGTACTTTGTTCAGTCTGACTGAACTGCAGTTATTTTGTAAAGAAACTTTGTAAGAGTTTTTAATCTCTAACTGTGCAGAACTGGCAGGAAAATTCCCCATTATGTTCTGCAAATGGTATTTCGATATTCAGTGTATTAGAGAAATACTGAGAACCTTTCCACAACCTGTTGTGATTCCTGCTGTGATATCCAGCTCAGTGCTCTCAGTTAAACTCCTCTGTGTGTTTTTACATCAGGAGAGCCAAAGTTCAAACTTACAGAACCACAAACCTGAACTTCAAGATGCATTCCTTCTGCATAAATCATTGGCTTGCCTCAGGTTTTCTGGATCTTACGACACAATCATTACTGATTTATCAAACTCTGTCATATAAAACCCATTAAATGTGTGTGGCTGTAAAGTCATTGCACTTGAAGTGATTATTGAACACATCCAGAGTCGACATGCAGGAAAACAAAAGTAAAGATTGACAAACAGATTGATGACGTCAGATTTAAAGGAATGTCTTGTTCAGAGATCAGAATGTTATTAATCCAGTTTGACATGGAAAAACAGAAACTGAGCCTCCACCTTTCATACAACAAAACTAGTTGAACATTTTAGTTTTTCTTTAAGCTCCTTGTTCCAGGCAGCTGTGACACATTTACAGAGATTAGATACGTGGATATTTCTGGGTCTCATGTGACTCACCAGCTTCTGGAAATCATTTTAAAAATAACTTTCTGCTTCTCTGCAGTTTCATCTGAAGGCTAAACGCATTTTGTCTAAACATCCTGGGATGAACAAAAACAGATTTAGTTTTTGTTATTATTGGTTATTAATAAGTAATAACTAATTACTGATTGGTTTTGCTTTGCTTGCCTCCTTTTCAAAGTGAAATCTATCATAACAACATGAGGATAAAAATATAATATCAAGGAATGAAATGAGTAAAAGTGACGCTCACCTCCTGATGTAAAGGTCCACAAGTTAAAAAGCCCAAAAATCAGAAAGCAAGTGAAGGCGACCATGTTGACTCGTCTCTGACCTCGTCTATCTGAACTGGAGATTAACTGAGCAGACAGGTTTCAGCTAAACACTCCCACTGCTGCTGCTGCTGGGATCACACTTCACTTAATTGGTCTGATATTAGTTTCTTTATCTTTACTTCTGTTGAACGGCATCAGCCCAACTCAAGATTTTGCTGTTTTCTGAGCTGACAGTTGAAGGATATTGTGAATAAATCAGTTGTTTCTGTTTATTCTGCACTTGTGTGAAAGTTTTTCTGTATGAGAATTTTTATGAGAACTATTATACCACAGTTCACCAGCCTGGTGTTCACAAAACAATAATTAACAGATTGAAGGGAGAGGTCAAAGGTCAATATCAAACCAGGAGCTTGAGCAGCAAATGACGGACAAAGACTGTCAGTCCAAAGAGAAACCATAAAACTGGAAAATCATTGAACCATGAATCTTGACCAGGTGACTCAAAATGATAAAACCAGGAGAGATAATAATGAAACTCAGGTGATTCTGCATTATGAGCTCATTTTACGGCCAGATTTAAAGAATCTGTTCTGAAAAACCAGTGAAGTCACAAAAAAACTGATTCTGTTTGTTTCAATAAAAACTTTATTCATGACACATTCAAAAGGCAGTGAAGTGGGTTTTCATGAACATGTCAGGAGCAGCGGTGCAGAGAAATGTAAAAACAGTAAAAAAACAAAAAAAAACAGTAGAAACCAGTAAAAACCAGTAGAAACCAGTAAAACCAGTAGAAACCAGTGATCTCTCCTCTAAATTCATCCAGAGCTCAGACATAATAAATCAGGAAACAACTTCTCTTGTTTTCTCCTTAGAAATCTGTAAAAGTTTCATCTGTTTTAGTTCAAATTCTTCCTGGAAACTTTTCATCACGATCAGAAAACCAGCAGCTGAACTGGGAGAACATTAATCCTGACCATCCGGAAATGGATCGATCTGGTTGTCCATCAGGTCTGACTCTGCAGCTTCCTGTCATAAATCGGTTCCTTCCTGTTACATTTCTGACTGAATAAAACACACACAGCTGTTTGTTCTGTAACGTCTGATCAAAATAATCAATCAGTGATTATAGATGAGCCACATGTTGCACCTTCAGTCTAAAATATAAATATCTCCTCTGGTAAAGAAATGTAGAAAAATCTTTTACTTTTAATTTGCGCTGATTTCATCAGGTGGGGTAAAAATCCCTCTAAACAGTTTATGATGTTTGATGGGATTCATTTCATTTTCCTGAAAGTCAAAGTGATTTTTTTTGATTGTTTTTCAGGAGGTCAGTGCTGAGGGGCATTTCTAGCCTCATTTTGCCCCAAAGGCGTCAAAATAAAATCACACAAAGGCATTTCTGAAAACGTCTTTCAGAGGATGGTTACAGTTTAAGACCAGAGCAAACCGGACCTGAGTTTCTGCTGCTGCCACGCAGTGAGGATGAGGTACAGAGATAAAATGATCGGGAACCGCAGCAAACGGATGATCAATAAACATCAACTTATGACTTTTTAACTGCGTGGTTTAATCAGCAAAACGCTCCCTGTGCCTCCTGTCAGGCACGGCGGAGGACCTGTGATGCTGAGGTTTCATCTTTCTCTAGAAACTGAACCAAAAGGCTTCATGAGATTTTGTGTTTTTGCAGTGTATGATACTGACTACTCATTTCCTCTCCAGATCCCCAGTTTAAGCTCCAAACCAACGTTTTTCGCTCTCCTGGTTCGTCAGGAACATTCAGACTCTGGATGCAGATCAGAGAAAAATAAACCCAGGAAGTTCATTCAAAGATTCTCTGATGAGAAATGAAAAAGCAGCTTTTTGGGACTTCATGGTCCAGTTTGAGCGTCTGCAGCTCGTCGTCTTCTGAATCCAGAGGAAAGTGTGAAATAAGGCGAATGTTTCAGCTCAGTGTTCAGTCCAGTGAGCCGGTTACTGGGGCGATTCTCCTTCTGAAACAAAACAAACTGATTAAAAAAAACATCATTCCAGTTTTCAATGATCTGCTTGGTTTTGGTTGTTTTTCCATTTTCAAGAAACTAAACCAAGTATTTTGGTTAAGTTTCTTAAGACACTAAAAACGAGAAAAAACTAATTTAGAAGTAACTTTTCAACAAGTCATTGGAGCGAGATTTAAATTAATAATTCATTTTTTTTTATCAAATTAAAGACTAGTTCCTCTGACATATTATTTAACTTAAGACATTTTTCCCATAACTGCAATAATCTGCCAGAGGAACCAGAACTTATTGATTAAAATAAGCTACTATTAGTTTCTGAAAAGTTATTTATAAGAAACCAAACCAAAAATACTTGATA